>BHDV01011988.1:126548-143151 GCA_005406045.1 Adoxophyes honmai
AGTGACGTCATTCAAGGTCAATTTTTTGGGCTTCACTTTTTTCTTCTATATGCAATCTCCAGTTTGAGTATAAGCTTCTTGGCTACAATTAATAAATTAACTCGAGCTTATATTGGTAGTACCTACCTGTCAATAATAAACTCTTTGAAACAAACTTTGACTCATTTTAATCTCTTTCATCGTTGATGATGCCGTCGAATAAACGATCAGTTCGCAGAAGATTAGTCACGTTAAAAGCTTTATTGATCTTCTTTTTTACTTTATTACTTAAGAATCACTAATGTACCACAAATACTTACTAGGAAAAATTGACGTTATACGGTGCTTTACATCGAAGTTGGATTTCAATAATTATTATTTGTAGCATCCATTCTCTGTAGTTAAAGATTTAAAACAACATACGGTAATTCAAACTGAAAACAATGCCTTTCATTCAAAGAGTTCAACTGACTTCACTCCTTCAGTGCTTTTAATTATAAAACGTCCAAACATTTTAGGCGACGGTCGTGTTGTCTCTCGTCGAGCGATCTAATTCGATTAATTTATTTCAGCCACCAATTAACGAAACAACGGAGAAGCGACCGAGCGTAGAAAACGCGAACAAAATACGACTATTTATTATTTGTTCATTGTGTCCTCGGCACGGGAACGAGCCAGGGCGGCGCTGACAATGGACCTCCATTATGCCCGTAAAACAATGCTCAGCTATATTAAAAAGACATTCAACAATTTATTTTATTCGCACCACAGCTAAAACAAAAGTGTTCAATACAGCCGTAAAAATAAAATACAACAAAAATCCTAATTTATAATCTATCGCCACCAAGCGTTCCACAATTCGCTTTGAAAGTCGAAAGGGGCGTGAAACCGCACAAACAGTTAAGCTATTCAAGGAATGCTCGAACAATCCCAGTCGCGCGCCATCTGTCGACGGCGGATTGAGACATTTTTGCGAAATAGTGACGTAATTACACACTTCCGCTTCCGGCGCGTGCGCAGCCGACGCCGCGCACGCCCACTGCAGCTTTCATGAAACTCAACACTATTTCATTCACTAAGTTGTTGCAATATTTGAAAGGGAAACCTTATTTTAAGACTTCACTGCAGATGGTTCCTATGATGATTGCAGATCTTCCATTACTAATATTAAGTGTACCTACTTTTAAACTCACTTTACTGCGCCTACTGCAGTCGACTAAGGAAGCGCTGTACGAGTACTCGCAAGTACGAGTAAGGGTAGATATTCTACTCGTCACTTGTGGAAATGTACAAAATATCTATGATTCCAAAATCAACCAAAGTATATCCACTTACTTACTGCTTGTTGAATGGTTGAAACCTTCTAGAAATGCAACGTTTCAGGGTTCAGCGAAAGGAATGTTCATTATCAATTATGAAGTCCCACTTGACAGAGGCATGGTGCAACTGAGAGATTAATTTAGCAGAGGAATGTCACTTTTTGCTCTGACCTCAGACGCTAGACAAAAAATGTCGCGTGTCAAATACTCTCCTGCCTGATGTGATGTAGCTTTGTATGTAAAATATATTTATTTCAAAATTTGTTTACTCACTTACAGACAAATTGTCGTAAAATTAGACATTGACATAAGTAGCTGAAAATACTAATGTTTTCTTAAAGTGGGAGGTAACATATCCAACGCCCACTTCATTTTATGTAAATCTTTCGTATTGTTGCAATGCGACTATCAATCAAATTTTAAATTTACTTTGTTTGACCGTAAAAACAGATATTGCCATTTACGTAAGAATACTTTTTGTACAGTAGGCGTCCTTACTGCTGGCAATATCAAAACTTTTTTCCGTCTACGAGTACCATACGTCGTTTATTCAAATAGGTATGTTTGTAATCTAAATTGAAATAAAAATCCTAGGTAGGTACTTACATGAATGCCGCGATGGACTCTTCCGTTTACATGTAATCTTTGTCTCTTTCTCTTCTGTGTATGTCGAAAGAGGCGACTCGGAAAATAGGTTGAGGTTTATTTATGCCACAAGCTAGCAACCTGTCACTAAAGTATACTAACTTAAATCCTAAAATTATGCTATTATGGCTACAAAACACGAAATAATCATGGATTTCATTATGTGTCATTTTTATGCTCTACCTGCATTTGCGGTTCATATAGGTACGTAGGTTTGAATCTTTTATCCTATATTCAATGGAAAAATTATCGCTGTTAAAAATATATAATATAATAACCCTGATCACGTCATTTGCAATGAGCCAATCACTGAGTCGAGTAACAGAGATACATACCAACTTCAAAACACCATTTATCGAAGATCACCAGTCTTAAACAAGTTACTTACTGTGGTAAAACAGCCGTGTCCCAAACAAACAGACGCAATCTGGACCTTGCTTTCTGCATAAGGTTCTATACGGTCGTCCTCAACGTCTACGCTCGTCGAGGAAGCAGTTATGCGGGCACTGAATGTGCCCCACATCCATACCATAAGCCTGTCTGATTGGCGGTGGTTCCGATGCTCACGACGCCGACAAAGCCGCCATTTGCATCCACTTTGTCATTCATGTCTCCTCTCTCATTCCTATTCCACGTTTATCCCAGTGAATATGGTAATGAGATTCAAACATTTCCGACTTTCTTTATAACAATTTGTATACCACGTTATAGTAACTTTTGCAATAAAACACTAGTTTCTCGCTTCGTCGGGCTTTTGTAATGTTTTGACCGATTTGAAAGCATTAGTGATTTGTGTTTTACGCCCATATCTGGTTTATGTACTAATCTATTGTGTAATTACGAATAACAAACTCATATATCCTAACTTTCTCCACAAAAAGTAGTTTTCAATAGGAAATTTAGTTAAATCCAACTCTTTCAATAACACGTGCCATTAAAACTTAGGCACTGACGCTGTATAAAAATACAATGACGCATAAATACGGCCCGAAAATATTAGCAATCACAAACAAACATCAAAAGGCCACAACGAAGCAAAGAGTAATAAAGTGTCGCAATAGGAGATTGCTTTAATCTTTAAAGTCCACAAACGAGGGCTGATTGAATGCTCCCCTTGGCAAATGAGAGAGCTGCCGGTTTATTCAATAGATGCGTTAATTTGCATCATCTTTGCGCATAAATAAACTTTAGCAGTACGCTTTGGCCTGTTTATATTACTTACCTAATACTGGCTATAAAAATAAATAAGAAAAAAGTTTGTAGGTACACGTTGCATTATTTCAATAATAACTATTATTCTATTTATTAGTCACTAGCGACCCGCCCCTGCACGGCACGGGAGCAATGCTGATTTAAATACAATAGACTACAAATTACGACACGATATTTGAAACCTTTAAAATTAACATTACCCTATCTATTGAAATAAATCACATCAAAATCCGCTGTGTGGTTATAAAATTCTAAGCATACATAGGGTCCGACAGCTGGAAGCGACTTTGTTTTATACTATGTACCTAGTGATGACGATATTGAAGTCGTATTATAAGTCGGTCGAGAAACGCCAAAAAAGCTCTGCTAGATTTGTTAAATAAAAGCTGATTATAATTTCAGACGAGTTCCTCTGACATACGCACCCACTTACACGGAAGCTGTCACATGCTAAGTACCCGAATTAGGGCAGTCACAACCCCAGCAGCAATTTGCAGTCATTATTTTATCACATCGCAAAAAGACGTCCCGGCGGCGTATTTACAAATTTTAAATTCGCCGTCGTGTGCGAACCCGACGCCCCCTGCCTTTATTGGCGTCGGTTCTTTATTAACCAGTGTTTGATGTTCGCTGCGCGAGGAAATAGATAAATTGTTTGTTTTCCTGCGATATTATTCCAGGGAACGGTGCCCGTGTCTGGGGACGCGAGGGGATGATAGATCTCGATCAAACAAGCTGTAGGTATTATTGTTTACCGTGTAAAGACAAGGATATTTTCATAGATGTATCCTTAAAAGAGTAACTTCAAGCGGATACAGTACAATGTTCTTTACTGAACATAAAAAAAACTGTTTGATCGAAGAAATTTAAAGGCATAGAGACAATGGGCGGCCTTATCGCTACTAAGCGATCTCTCCTAGATGATCTTTAAGAAAAAGTGAAATAACAAACTTAAGCAGGTGGTGCACATTCTAAAAATAGACAATAAACTTATAAAAATCAGGAAGAACTGAGAAAAGGCTATGAAACAACTATACATCACACATGCCTACTCGACACTTCACCTCATTTGCCAAATTTCTGCATTTCGTATTTTTTATACAATAAAGTGTAGATGCTTCCTTAAAAGAGCTACAAGAAGAAACTAGCACGACACGAGTAAGATATAAAGCCGCTAACTGTTAGTTAGAGCATACAAATATCACCTCAAACGCGCCGTTGACTCCTCATTAAACCGTAACATTAATATATGATCACGCCAAAGGGTTCTCATTTCTGTGATTAGTGTTGCCAGCGTTTGGTTGAGATTTATCGTCTCCCGGAACGCGGTGTCAGATGCGGCGATGGCGGATATGGCAGCGTGTGACGAACTGCTGCGGTAAATTAAAACATTTTAACTTGACAGTTCGTGTCACGGTTGTCGTGAACGCGTTTTAATTTAACTGGCTTCTGTGCGGATGACGAGGCGTTTGGAACAGGAGATGCAAGGATTTGTTGATTTTGTTAACGGCGATTTTGGAGTTATTTGAAGGAATAAGTGATTCTTGCTTATTTAATTCAAGAATAGAACTTTTTTTTCAAGTTTTTCCTTAAAGTAAAGTTATAGCTGTAGCCAGTAACTCCGTTTGTGTAGTTGTTTTAACGCAATTTCATGGGATCTATGTATTTTGCTAGGATAACAAATAGCCTATGTGTTAATCCAGGGTATCAACTTCCTGCATACCATATTTCGTCAAAATTGGTCCGCCGTTGGGGCGTGAATAGGTAATGAACATACACACACTCACAAACTTTCTCATTTGTAACATTAGCGTGTTAAAACTAATTGAGGATAGAATTTATTGCATTTGATTCCTATGAAAATATCACATATGTCGTGTACCTATGTGAAACGTGTAAACACCCATGTAAAAGAAATAGCTTGCTCAGCTATCAACTTCAAATATACGGTACTTATTTTCTACTAGATTCTAAAAATCTTGACAAAAAAACTTCTCCACACATCCACTGTTCTGGCCAGCAGTATGTCACGGCAGTCGAGCGATCGTAATAACAGCTACTGTTTTATGAAAGCCGCTGACACTTCCAATAGTCGTGTCGCCTGACAGAAACAAAAAAGCGAAGCATCCTCACTCCTTTAGTTAAGTAGAGCTCTTAATGGAAACGCAATTGAAAAATCATCGAACAATTATTCACTGTAGTCGACTGTTTCTTTGTAGGTCCGGGGAAACTTCACTTGCTTTGTAGCACTTCCTTTTGCGTTTTGAAGTATGGCAGATTAATGTGAGTTCGAAGAAGTCAATATTATTTGTGAAGGGGGTCTAAAACACGTGATTTACTGCGAGCGGGCGAAGCGGTTAAAAAGTTGTAAACTGCCCGTGTTTCCGTTGCAACAATGTTTATCTGACGTTTATTCTGACTTCTATTCCTTGGGTTATTTAATATGTACTAACTCAGCCGTTGTTTGGGATCATTTATTTAAATCGGTTTCGTTAAATGACGAGAAAGCGGGGAAGATGTGTGGTCCCCATGTTGTACGATTATGTGTTGCGTTTGAAATTATCTCACGTTAATTTCAAGATTGATGTAAGTATTTACGTCTACAGGTGATTATTATTACTGCAAGCCAGGTTTTGTGCCCCACAGCTGGACAAAGACCTCGTCTAATGTTTTCCATTTGTCCCGATTTTACGCAATCTCTGACCAATCCATTCAGGAACACGTCCAGGTCATTCCGCTATCGCCTCTGTGTTGTTTTTAGGCCACATGTGTGGACTCACACGCTGACGTGGCTTGCCTATACTAGAGACCGATAGGTACTTAAAAGATGGTAAACAATCTTGACGTGTCTTTTTATTTCAACATACACTTTATAAATCAAAATCTTTACATTTTACAATTTAGGTATGAAAAAATCATTTACTTTCATAATTGAATTGTATATTGTAACGATTTTCATTTTTAGACTGTGTATTTCAATAAAAAGACATGTCAAGATTGTTTACCATCTTTTAAGTACCTATCGGTCTATAGTATAGTCTCACTACTCTCACTTCGATATGTAGATAGAGTAGGTAATTAAAATATACCTCTACGTACAACATGCCCTTACGCTTCTTTCCCACAGGGGTAGGCAGATACTGCATCGTTCCACTTGCTAGGATTCTGATATTCCTCTTTTGCTTCGTATAATTATACGAAGCAACGCATACACGCCCGTCGTTGTCGTTGGTGTCGGAAATAAATCTGCCCCTACTGTCTTATAGATCAGCTATGGCCAGGAGATGCCCAACTTACTGCTATCCAAACACTTACAACAAAATCTGCCAAAACCCAGATATGAAACTACTGTCTAGGAAAAATGGTGAATAAATAGCTTCTACCAATTTATGTGTGTGCCTTTATAGTAAATAACTCGAAGATCCTCCTCACACAATAACACAGTACACATAGTTTATAGACTTCCGAATGGGTTATCTAAATAACTTAGATTTTGGCATTTTTTGCAAACATTTTGACGCAGAACCCTTATAATGAACATCATGTTGTTTCAACTCCGGGACTTGACACTTTTTATTTTGGCAACACCGTGCAAATCGCGAACGTCTTTCCTGGAAGGCGACACATGTGCGTACGCGCCGGCGAGTCTCTTTGACCCGCTATAGATTTATGATTTCTGAATGAACCGATCTGAACAGACCGTTTGTAGACATCATTAAGCCGCATTAAATTATGAGCTCGTTAATTATTGGTGATTTTTTAATGATTGTTGTACCTAGTCTAGCCATAAGTTCTGTTACAAATGAAAATAGACATATTTTTAAGGTAATACAATTTATATACAATAATTATATGTTTATTTGTAGGTAAGCTAATGCCGCTTTTAAACAACATATTTGCTATTCGAAATTACCATTTTTGGCTTAAAGACATGCTTCGAACTATCTGGCCACTCTTCTATTGATTTACGCACTTTAACCGTCTGGAAATTTGCGACTGCTACTCTCAAAAATTGTTTTAGAGAATTGATGTTGCTGTGGTGTTTTGAGCAGGCCATGTGCTCTAACACCACCCACATTTCAAAGTCCCTAGAATTCAAGTCTGGACTAGAAGAGGGCCAATCCTCTGACCTGATGAAGTCAGAAACCGTCCTTTCCTGCCAAATCTGGGTGGAGCAGGCTTTATGACCTGAGGTAGAATCTGCTAAAAAGTTCGATATACATTTTTGAACAATATTATGTTAAGTGGTTTAAGTACCGTTTCTAAAACCGGTATCCATTCATATTCTGGTACACTTTTGCCGAAAATGTTACACTTTTTTCGCAAAAATGGCTTACAGAGACACCTTGGTAAGACACACCCCACCAAATCATGAAGTAAGCTATGTTATGGCCTCGCAGAACCCTCCCCACGATCTTTTTGGCTTCTTGAGAGTTGCACGCGTACACTTTATACTTATTTTTGCTTTAATGCTGCTTTATAGTAAAAAAAAATACATTCGTAAAAAAAAATTTTTTGTTATTTTCATGAGCGTAACTGAGATAACAAGTGCTTTGATCTTTCAAATCTCTTTGACTTCAATGATCGATTCAGACTTTGTCCTGTGTATCTCCGGTAAGCTCCAAGACCTAAATCTTCTTTAAGAATGCGTGAGATGTACTAAGCGGTGGGTTCATTTCTCTAGAGAGCATTTTCTGCTTTTTTATGGGGTTTCGGCGAATTCTTGCCCCTACAGCATTAACAGCTTGCCGTATCCTAACCGAACGTGGCAGGCCAGATCTTTTACTATCGCCGATAGAGGAGGCCTTGATGTACCTTAAAATGGTACGATAAACAAACACTCGACTGATTTGTAACTTTTTCAATGTGTCAAAAACGTAAGCTGGCTCCATTCCTAGCTTATGCAGAGCAATCACAGCAATTCAATTTTCTTTGACACCCCACTCAGTTATCAGTTCATTTATTTTTATGATAAACTGCAAATAAATGGCGGCACAAATATCCCAATAACTACATGGAAACACGACATTTAGAATTCAGGCGATTTTTTTCTGTAAATCACTGTTAACTGCCAGTAACAAAACTTATGGCTAGACTAGTTAGGTAATAATGAGGATTTTTTTAATTTACTTACTAAAAGCTTTTGCTTTGACTGACTCTTGAGTCTGAACTGGATGACTTCCCTTTTTATTTCAATTTCTGTGTTCCATAGTTAATAAAATGAATTGTTATAGTTTTTAACGTGGTAAATACCTGATGCCTGATTAAGTAGGTGGACCATAAGCGGGCTACAAATTATAACTCCTTAAGTACATATAGCACAAAAACTAAAAGTAGGCAGTGTCTTTTCCTACTTACAAATTTCCAAACCGGAAAATACGGGTAAGTTTTTTAGGAGATGTAATTAAACTGACCTATTAGTGAGATAAACGGATAACTCACGACTTATATAGAGATAAATTCGACATACTTTGCGCTAGTCCGTAGTTTAGTCAGGCACGAGCAGTGGCACGAATAGAACGGCGGCTCTGCGCGTTTTGCAGCCGGCGCCACGGCTCCGAGATGAAGAGCAACGAACTAAAACGAAACAAGTCATGCTAAACTCATTTTATAACGTGAATTATACTTTATTTCACTATAAGAAAGTCCCACGGTACTTTCATGTTTAAACTAACCTAAGTAACACATCTGCTCGGTTACGTACTTGAATGTAAAGCATAATTTTGTAGCCATGAAATGTTATAGATCCTTAAGTTTTCTTTGATGTCAAGAAACGGTGGTCTGCCTACAGTTAGAGCTTGCGGCATTAACTTCCCTCAAAGGATTCCAAGTCGAAGTGAAGCGCTCGGGACATTCAGCAGAACTAAGTATAGTTTGGACGCACACCTGTAACATCTGTTGTAAAGCAACAATGTATGAACGAAGACCCATTTATGCACGGCAACTTATTTTTAAGTGAATTTTATTTTGTCAAACTTGATTTGAGAAAAAATGCCGCGGTTGCCTAGAGAGCGGTTTGATCTCTGACCTCTCACGCTTTTGCTCTTGCTTTCTGAATTCTTCGAAATTTATGTGCGAATGAATATGATATTAACACAAGTGTGAATGGCGAAGGAAAACATCGTGAAAAACCTGCTCACGTCAACGTAGTAATTCAACGTTAAAGCTGCAAACGCACTGACAGCGAAAGCGATGCGGCGAGGTGCCGTGATGGTACGAAATAAACGCTTCTTTCCTGGCCGGTGCGATGCGCGCGCTCTTTCGTTTGTTTTCGAATATTACAACCGATACCGTAACGTTTTCGTCCCGCGCCGCCTGCTTCCGCTGTCAGTGCGTTTGGAGCTTAAGTATCTGCAAAGTTCACATGAGTCTATCCGCACTGGGCTGCTTGAGAACTACATTCCAAATCGTCTGAGAGAAAACCTGTGCCCAGCAGTGGGACAAATTTAATCTGGAATATTTCAGCCTGAGGGAAATGTGATTTCTGCTCATAGATCAAGGTACTGATATACAATCACGCAAAAAATGTTATTCATTGACCTATAAGGTAAAACTGTTGAGTTTAGTACATTTTCTATGCCTCCTCGTAGTGTTGAAAGCTTGCAAGGCACACCCACATTATTTCAATTAAAATGTGGACCGCAGCGTCCATCATCTGGTAACAAGAACTAAATGAGCCGTTCACGTAATCTGATCCGGCCGAATTAAAGACCCCATCGGCTTGGCTACGCGCTGCTACACTTATGATTTATTGTTGACCTTGGTATTACAGCGCACGCAAAACCATTTCTGTGGGTTTTAAGAGTTTTTGAAGTACAAAATATGAACGGATTCCGCTAAAGTACCTAGTAGACTCTAAGTATCTACCTACGAGTATACTTTTCACATAAAATCACATGGTGATATATCATTATTTCACACGGAGAATGTTTAAGACGCTTTCTATTAAAGGTTCTGTGATGGTTAGGAATAAAATTCCTTGATTGTAGGTACAGTTGAGTTCCCTAATATTTGCACAGACAACCAACCATTAATAAATATGTGAACATGAACTTAGAATTAAACCTTTTCTTTTCTTCCGTAGATGTTATAAGAAGCGATCAAAGAAATAGGTTAAGGTATAGTTTTAGCGACAGACTAGCAACCTGTGACTATTTCATCTGCCAACTGAAAACCTAAAAAATATGCCGGAAGGCAACGAAACGTGGAAAAAACATTGTTTTATGTAGCGTTTCGTGTGCTCTACCTACCCTTGGCGTGATGTATTGTATGAACCACTTCATCACACCCATCACTTATAGCATATTTTTTTAGGGTTTGTTTGAGTTGTAGAAGATTATTTGTGAACTCATCTGTAGTTAGGTACTACGTTGGTACTTATTGTACAGTCAGCTGCAGAGAAGAGTAACCCCCTAGTAATGAGACATAGTATGCGCAGGGGGTTACCTTTCTCTGCAGCTGTCCGTACATTACACACACAGTACAACATCTAGACGTTCCCATTTTCCAGACAAGGGACGGCGCATGAGTGGAATTTGAAACAGTTCCAGAGGTCTCCCTCATGCCGCTCAATCAGTTTACGATAATTCGCTTAGGGGTGATAAATCTGTGTTACTTAAGGGAAACGACTGTATATCGAATTACTGGAGGCAAGTACTGATAATCGGCTTTTTGATACTATTATGGAGGTCAACATCGTAATTCAATCAGCTACGGACCGAGATTGTGTGTTTAAATTAAATTTGTAATGTGAATTTATTAGACCTACTGAATTTAATGGAACTGGATTAAGATGGAGACAGATAACGATTTCGCTCGATATCTTATCGTGTTATTTTGCCGCAAGGGACATTTTTAATACAAGTCCCGAGACCGATGAGAGATGATGAATGTAGATCTCAGGACCTTAGCAAGTGGAACATTTAATGTAAGTAGAGTACCAAAACTGATTTAGAGATATTTTTTTCCGTTTTTCAAATTCATTGTGCCATTGAATCTAAGTAGATCTATCCAAAAAACTCTAAAATCGGAGAATATTATGTGTTGTGTTGTACTTAATGTTTACTTTACTGTTCTCCATTAACCACTAACAAATAATGTGCACTTTTATACAGCGGATTCCTCCGAGCGAATGCTGATACCCGCATGAATGTAAACAATAGTGTGATTTTGATCACCAGAGACCACCGGGCGTCGTCATTAATAAAGTGACTATTAGCCTAGGCCACGAGCCCCGTAATGGACTCCACAGCTTGCAGATGAGCTCGGTTTTTACGGCACGAGCGCGGCCACCCGCGAGGCGACACTCCGCTCCCCCCTCTCATTATTTGTGGTTTCAATTCACTTTTTACGCCGCTCGCCCTCTTTGCGGCTCTCCTAAATGACTACCGTCTAGAATGACGTAATCAACTGCGATGCGATTTGTTTGCTTTTCGCGACGAAGGCTCCATGGGGTTTGGTTTGGAGTCGGTGTGCCATGTGTGCAGTGCTGAGTGAATGAACTTAGTACACACATAATCATAATCACGTCTGGGAATCATTTGGGTAAATGGGGTTGGCAGAGCATAAAAGACCTTACCTAGTCAAAACCATGACTATTTCATGTTCCGCAGCCACTTGTAGCATATTTTAGGTTTTAAGTTAATAGGTACAAATAGTGGTAACCTGTGTGGTGTCGGGATAGAATAACACTTCTCCATATCTTCCGTGAATGTCGTAAGAGGCGGCTGAGGAAATATGGTTAGGTATGCTTTAGGCGACAGGGTAGCAACCTGTCACTGTTAAAATACTTCTCCCATCTGTTTTAAACCTAAAATTAAGCTAGAAGTGGTTGCGAAGCGTGAAATAGACATAATCATGGTTTTATCTATGTCTAGTTTCGTGTAGGTATTCTGCATACCCCATTAAAGAGTTTTTGTCCCTGCAATATCACGTTTAACCATCTGGTTAACCTGAAATTGCCAAACGTGGCACTGGATTTTTGAATTCATTTGCTCTGCCTACCCCTTTTGAGAATATAGGCTTCAGAATATGTATGTACAGTCAAGGACTTTAATTCATGAGCCACCATGGAACCAATTCACAGTTTACTGTGAACTATGACGTTTACGTCATAGTGACATCCCATTAGTTATCAAGGGAAATCGTAATGATTTTCTCTTTGAAAAGGTTCTATGGTGGCTCATGAATTAAAGTCCTTGACTGTACGTATGTATACTTACTTACCAATGACTTTTTAAGCAGTGACTTGAAACCAAATCCTGCCTCACACCAGAGTCTTCAAAAGTTCAGAGATATTCGGTGATGGAGAGCATCGTGTAAAATGTCCAATTCGTATTGTTTGGTAACTGTACCTGTAACTGCCTATACCCTCTCATACAGCAGTGTGAGGAAGGCTAGATGATGATAGGTATATTTGTTTGTATGCCAGTGTTCAACAATTGGTAGCGAAAAAGACGCGTCCTCGCTTCCTTGCGGTGTCGGCCAATTATCGAGTTGGTTTGTCTTGCAAGAAAGGGTTTCTTAGAAAAGTCTGTCGCAAAATAAAACTACAGATGCAACATTGTAGCATGTTTACCACAAAGTTTTTGTAAAGTTACCGGCAACTTTGTCATAAAAATTAGTTAATTTTATGGCTAGGCGAGCCGTAATTTACGGCATGTTAGCGGATTTTAATAAAACAATGTAAAATAACTGTTTTATTTAGGCTTGTCTATAATCGCGGTGATATCTATATTATTATTTTTTTTAGTTTTTATTTAGAATAAGATTTTAGACAACTTATTACTTTTAACAATTATTTATTTGCTCTGTAGAAATATAATCCAGTCAAATGTGATGCGGTTTTGTTTTTGGTATTTAGTTATTAATTGTTTCTACACAAATAGAGAGAATAAGAAAACTAAAGACAATAAAAATTAAGGGTAAGTACATACTTAATCATATAAAAATGTACCTACGTTAGAAATACGTCTATACAATAAATACTGTATTATTACCATACTTACGTCGTATATCCATTAATTGTTCATAGATATTTGCAAAATTCTTTTTACTGTAAGTCCGTTACAGTTCTTCAGTTCCTCAAACATTCCTAGTCGTTGTAATACCTACCAATTAAGTAATTTTAAATAGGTACTTACATCATTCTAAGATATCAATTTCACTTTTTTCTAAGCTTTCTAAGCTGGTTGAGAATGTGAAAATATGTTTGGATATTGAACACTCATCTTGAAAAATACTCATAATTCACGTTTTAAGTCGAGTTTAGCTCGACATGTTTCGGGCTAATTCGTAGCCCTTTCGGATTAATTAGATTGAAAACGTGAGTTCTTTGTACCTAAATATATTTTTTCAAAACGATTAGATAGTTGAAAACAAATATGCTTAGGTAATCGACTACGAGGAACTAATTTAATTATGATCGTGCCGATACTTTGTGTGTAAGGTCGAACCAATGATTTCTGACCCACCGCAAAATGTCACAACAAAAATGATAAAGTTTTCCTTTGCAATGCAATGTAAATATGGCATTAAAAGCAAATAGGTGGGTCAGGTATCAATTGGTTCGAATTTACCTACGTGAGACAGTAAAGTTGTCACCTTGCATCACTTGGGAATACAAGCGTGAGGATATGTTGTTTGTTGAATAAGTTCGTCTGATTAACGAAATGTTAAATTATATTCGTATTGTATTGAATCATAGTGTCAGTAAGCAGAAACTGCTTTTCACTAAATTCATACATACATACATACATATCATCACGCCTCTTTCCCACAGGGGTAGGAAGAGACTACTTTGTTCCACTCGCTACGATCCTGACATACCTCTTTTGCTTCATCCACATTCATCAATCTCCTCATACACGCTCGTTGGTTTTGGATACTCTTGACCTGACCTGTTTCTAAAACGTCCGCGATTTGGTCACGGAACGTCCGTCTAGGTCTTCCCCTCCCACTGCACCCATCCACATTCCCAGTATAGGTAAATTTGTTTTGTCAGTCTTCTTTCATCCATCCTCTCTATGTGTCCAAACCAACTAAGCATACTCTTTTCAATTCTATTCACTATGTCTACTTTCACCCCAGCTCTTTCCCTTATCACACTATTTCGTATTCTGTCTTTCAGTGTTACACCTTCCATACTTCTTAACGCTCTCATTTCTACTGCATTTATTCTACTTTTATGCTTCTTTTGCCATACCCAACTTTCGCTACCGTACATTAGTGTTGGAACGAGCACCCCTCTGTGGACAGCCAGACGCGCCTTTTTCGACACCTTCTGACTGCTCACGAAGGCGCGCAGCGCTCCATTGACTGTATTTCCTGCATTCACTCTTCTTTCAATATCACTTTCACACTTACCGTCTTTCGTAAACGCCGATCCCAGGTATACAAACTCTTTTACTTGTTCTACATTCTCACCCCCAATCATAATTTTACATTCTGTTCCGCAATCATCTAAATTCAGATGGCATAAATCAGTCTGTATAAAAGGTTATAATGAAAATACAAATACCCACTCGGAAAAATATATTTAATTTTTATAAAATCAATATCAGGCATTTTTAATTCGCACAATTTTGTACAATATACAATAATGTTTAGATTATATTAAATTACATCTTTCCAAGCTAACAAAATACAATTATGGACACATACCTGTATAAGTACATGGGCAAAACATTGAATGGTCGTTGAGGATTAACAACGAGGCACAGGCAAGAAACCTGCCCCGTCATATATGTACAACGTCTAGTAAACTTTGCACGAAAAATCAATGGTATTTAGAGTTAAAAGATTCGTTCAACAAAGTTAAAGTTTTGTTTTATTTACATGACTAATTTTCCCTCTTTTGTAAGGATGTTTTGAGCAAGTCTTAGAGTTGGTACTGCATTCTCTTATGTTGAAATCTGTTTAATGTTTTACGAACGTTGTCATAGATATTTTCAAAATACACTCACCATCTTGATTGAATGCTCTTAACATGTCGGACCTTCCTTTATGTTAGGTACTTGGAAAGGATTTTATCTTATAATATTGCAAAGGCGACAATTTATAAATACCCATCTATCCGGTTATCAATAAATTAGTAGGAAGGAGCTACATTTTCCAGATACGCCATTTTAAGTAGCTTCGTATTTCAAGTAAAATGTTAGCATTAGTCGGACCCAATAAACATTGGTTTCGTAGACATCAGTTGAGGTAATACAATGTAATAAATAATGAACTGCAATTTTGGACTAACAGAGTGATTCTACTTAACCTAATTAACCATACAATTTCTTACTATTTATATTGTTAAAGTTCTATACTGTACAACACTTAAAAGTCACAACAAATACACAACGGCTGCAAACGTTCCGCATTGTCTATGTTATAGGAGCACGTTACTATGTACAGTGTTCTGATATGTGCTATGTACAACGCTTCGGGCAGCGGCGCGGCGCGGGCAGTATCACAGGAGCGAGGCGCGGTGCGGCGGCGCGGGCGGCGCCCCCGCGCGCCCCCGTCACACCAGCGCGCCCGGCTTCACGTCCAGCGGGTGCTCCGGCGACCGCGACCCCAGCCCGCCCTCGCCCTGGCTGTTCTCCTCCGAGTCTGAACACGAATCCGAGCTTCCTTTCTTCCCGCCGTTGTGCGTTTTAACGTGCTTCGCTAGGTGGTCTGATCGCATAAATCTCTTATTGCACACCGGACACGCGAACCTCTTCTCCCCCGTGTGCGTGCGCAGGTGCCGCTGCAGCTCGTCGGAGCGCGTGAACCGCTTGCCGCAGAACAGCCAGTTGCAGACGAAAGGCCGCTCTCCGGTGTGCCAGCGTAGGTGAGCTTTTAGGTGGGAGGTTTTTCCGTAGACTTTACCACAGCCAGGTATGTGACAACTATGAATGTTCTTTTTCCGTAGGTGCGCCCCTGCGGGACCCAGCCTCTCGGCTTCTTGGCAGTTGGGGCAATCGCACGTGGCGCGTCCGGCGTATCGACGCTGCGAACGAGGCGAGGGAGCTTGCGCGGGCGGCGCTGGGGACCCCGGCCCGTGCAGGCCAAACGAACCCTGCGTCGGCAGCACAGACTTGTAGGCGTCCTGAAGGAGATGCGGCGCAGGCGGTAGTAAATGTGCACCTCCGGACAACGAATGCGTTAATTGGGAATAATCCTGGCCCGCGTAATTTGCCATCTGTCCGCCGACGTCTAGCCACCCACCGTGCACATCCCACCAGGTACCACCGACAGCACCCACGCCACTCATTTCTGCCGCTTTTAAGGCACCGCTGCTGCCCCCTCCTCCGACGTTGAAGGGCCACGATTCGTACGGGTGTCGGGAGTACATCGAGCCGAGGCTCGCACTGGATTCACTTTTGCCTAGGAGCTGGTCGCCGGACGAGGGGAAGTAGAGGTCGTTGCCGTAGGAGGGCGGCGCGGCGCAGGAGGCGGGCCCGCGGCCGTAGGGC
>BHDV01011988.1:143183-206049 GCA_005406045.1 Adoxophyes honmai
GCGGCGGCGGCGACTTGCTGGACAGCTTGTTGCACTGCGCCGCCAGCATCGCCAGCGGCGTGCCGCGTAAGCTCGGGTGTTCCTGGAAAGACAGACAGCCGATCGTTAATTAACATGAAATAAAAAACACGACTTTAATTATTATCGGCGCTGAGCTTAGACCGTGAGAAAGGTCTGAGTGTCGACTAAGATTTATGGCCTAATTTATATGGGAACTGAGGTGGCGGTGTTCGGCTCGTGCCTGGGGCGCTCAGAAATAATATAAATAAATTATGAGATGGTTGTAGTGTATTTACAATTAGGCGGCGCGGTGACAGCTCCCGGCCGCTACCGCGCGGCGGGGACGTCGTAATTAATAAACCTGCGCCCGCTCAGCTGGCGGCCGCATAAAAATGCATCTAATGATTGTTCACACAATGTCCAAATTGATTCAAATTGTTTAAAAATGCTGAGAACAATTTCAACTTTTGAAGCTTTAAATAGCGTTGTTAATATTGTTTCACCACATTATATTATTTCCTTTTAACAACTGTATGGGTGAATTTATTCCTATACCCCCGAATAAAACACGAGAATAAGGGTGTAAAGCATAATCTATTCACCGTTGTTCATTTTGGCGAGTTAAAAATAAAGGTGAGCACACAAGAACATCCGACCGGATATTTCACCCTAGCATGAGACACAAAGGGCCGATAAAAAAGTTCCATTGTGAGCAATAATAATATAATCCGGGGATCACGACCGCGCGGGACTCGGGGAACGGGGTGCGACCACGCCCTGTACATTGTGATTGGCGCAGCTGTCGCCGTGTGTAGCTGGCCTTATGACACTAGAAATCGGGAGCACTGATTCCTTCACATTAGCGTTTTCTACAAGTTTCAGCAATAACTTCAATTTTACTAGAACTGCAGATAATAGCGAAGAAAATTAAAATAATCATTAGGTATTAAAAATTACTACAATGTTAAACGAAGCGGATATATTTAGTTATGTAATAAAGCGTAATTACGACATCAAGAGGATGATTAAAATAGTTTTTTGGCATAGGTCATTCTTTATACGCGTAAACTACCTACAAAAACCATTTCTTACAAAATTGGAAGGCTGATGTTTTAATAAAATCGCCGAAACAATGGTAAATACGTATGTTAAGGCGGTTTATCTTGCGATATCTTCTCAGATAGGGGCTGATGTAGGGCAGAAACGGCATAAGTCCGATTGTGTACAGCCCATGACAATTACGATTACCATAAAAAAATAATAAAAGCATATCAAATTGCCGCGGCGGAGTGAGTCGTGAGACTAGAGCCTATATGAAGTACGCCTAGCTAGCTTTATTAACAGGTCCTTGCACTTACTGTAGGCGTTCTGTTCTCGGAACCAGAGCGTTAATATGATCACTCGTATAGGAAACATGCCTCGCGTATTGTTCTTCCACCTAGAGAGAGCCATGGTCTTACTCTTAATAGCGATCAATATTATTCAGAAGTACCTACTTAGGCACAGTTAGGTGTGATTTCAAAACTGTGACCAAGACTGATTTGACCCGTTTAGTAGGTATATGTAGTCTCATTATAATTAGTTTCATGTAGAGAATTTTGGTCTTCTACACATCGACACTTTCGATGAAAGAAACGCTGCGTTCGATTTCTACATTTACACACCTTCAAGTGTATTCGAAAGCAATTTGGAGATAATATTAGAAGATGAGTGGTAGAATGTTCAGGCGCGACCGTTCGGCGGCGCTGTCATAATTACCCTAGGCATTATGCTCCATTTGGGCCGCGCGGGCGCACCGAAACAGAGTGATATCGGTAATTGGTCGTCAACTGCCCCGCTCGCCGCGAGATTGAATCGGACGGCGCCTCTCGCCGTCCGCCGACACCGCGGCGCCACGCACCACATTACAATGTTGATGGCTTTTTCCTTGTCAAAAATGACGAAGATCTTTTGTCATAAAAAATAATAAAACACAAAGAGATTTACCGACGAAACGTGAGAGTGAATGAAGCCGGGTCAGGTAGCCCGAGCAGTTAGCGCGGACGGGATAGGTTTATTCATTAGGTAATTTACAGAAATTGGAGTCGCGCTGCGGTTAGAGTTTACCTTTGGCAGGTAGATAATTTTCCATCATCTCACAGCGCAATAAAAAGGCTGAAATAATTAAATTATCCTGCTTCGTTGTCACAGTGAGATTAACGTAACTTTATGTAGGTACTTGGCCCAACGAACTTAATTACGAGGGTATAATCATACTCGTAATAAGGCGCACTCGTAGAATTGAATAGTGGCCGGATGTATCAACAGCCGAGTGGATCGGATTACTTACTTAATTGCACCCTCTGATTCAGTAGGCCAACGGTGGGCGATTTTGTTCTATGGGAAAATGATACCGTTCGTGATCGCGTACGTAGTTCAATGCTATGAAAATATGGATAGCTAGGTCCTCACTGACCGAGTCGCCTTGCGAGGCAAGCGGAATGAAACATGATTTTGTTCCACGTAAGGCTCATAATCGCACCAAAAATAGCTGCCTCGAGAATCGGCTCGATCAATGAGGACCCGACTAATAAACAAACAAAAGAAGATATTGGAATAAGTGTTAGATACTGCAGATACCTTAGAATGTTAGAAAGTTTCACGAGGACCAGAATCTGCAAGTTTTCAACTTGTCAACAACGTTAACAACGACTAATCGAAAATTCCTCGCAAATTTAACACATAATCGAAAAACCATGTGAATACTCATAAATCGTGATGTGAAATCGCGCCGCGTTGCCAACTGCTCAGACTGGGTGATTTAAAATTTTAAAATTAACCACCAAAATTATGATGAGCCAAAATGAATATTCAAGCGGAACGCTTATCCCGGCGTGTTATTAAGATGATCGCGAGGTCGTTACCGGCCAAATTGTATTTCATAAACTCAACCACTATACTTATTAGCTAATATTTTTAGACAACACGTTATAAATATAATGAGTAACGTCCTTATTATGTTAATATTCGCAAAATTATTGTATCGCAAATGCCAACGTGTTATGAGCCGGTCGATAACATTAATTATTGACCTTTCGATGCGGTTCAAAACCAACAGTCGAAAATACGAGTATGTATATGTTTTAAATATGATTGAGAATTGCATTGGTTTAAAAAAAATAGCTACAGAATAAAAAATGCCAAAAAAAAACACCATTCTATCTTAAGAGGAAATGGAGCGGTCATATTTTGTATGGAAACGTAGTCCCCTGTTTCCTCGCTGGATATTACCCGTAGAACAATGATTTTTTACATCGACAATCTAATGATATATTAGCATGTTCCTATGATTTCCTTTTGTTCTTTATTGAATTATTAAAAGAGATATTAACCTTCAAAAACATGAAAAATTGGTAAGTTTTTTCTGTTGTGTTCAAACCTCTAGAAACCAATTTTAACACAAATATATCAAAATATAAGAACATAGAAACACAATTATGACATTTTTTAAACATTTAATGAAAAACATATTTAATCGGTTAAGTTTTGGAGAAGAAATCAGGGGACTACGAAACGTTGTTTTTGGATAATTTTCATAGGTATTTTCGGTCCAAGCTGTAGTTGTTCTTATCACACTCGACGTCGTCTGGGCAGGTCACGGTGCGACAGCAATAGATTTAGCAAATACCTATTTTTCAATTCCTTCGACCGGCATATTTCCTCTTAATACTCATACATACCTATACATTCCTACATACCTACATCATGCTCGTGTTCCACGACAAAAGGCTACATCGACAAAACTTTGTCTAAGTATTTCACGTTTTGTGGCCACTTGTAGCATATTTAAGTTAATTAATATAAATTATTAAGTTGGCAGGTATAATAGTCACAGGTTGCTAGCCTGATGCTTACAATACACTTTATTCTAATTCCTTAGCCGCTTACGACATCCACGTTAAAAATGGAGAGATGTTATTCTAAACCCGCTACCACACGGAAACTTCAGACTTTTGAAATTTGAAAACAGGAAATTTTGAAATGCAAATGATGCCTTACTATCCGTATTTTGCTTATTATCGTCTTCTTTATTATGTGTCTTTAATTTGTAAAATCCCTAATTCTCGTCAGATAATCCGGGAGTAAATTGCGGACATCTAATTGCACAATTAGGGAATTATCGAACGTTCCGGGGTGAAACCGGACGCCGGCGCGTCTATTCTGATGCAAATAACGTGTTAAATTATGGCAAATGATTTACAGCCGTTGACTTTAGGACTGAAATGGGAGCGATGAAGTTCGTTAGTGATTTTAGTATGGCATTTTACATGGCATATACTTCTAATTAAAAAAAAGAATGTGTTTAATAGAGCATGTAAGGGAGTTGCAGTACCCGGCCAAAAAGTTTGCACATCGATCTCCACGGCGAATATCAGCTTTGTAGAGCATCGTCTCTCTCTAACTTACGTGATGGCGATTGTCTCTTTCCTAAGACCGATGTGCATACTTTATGGTGGGGTACTGTAGGTTATGTTTAACATCAACTGACATGATGACTTGATGACAGACGTCATCGTCGTAGAGTTGCTTTACACAGTCATGAGTCTCACTCACAGTCTCGTAGTCATACGGTTACTCCCGACGATGGGTCAAAAATTGGTCCGAAATATGTCGAGCTAATTTCGATGAACAGACGTGAATATGTTCGTTTGTTTCACATAGAGTTTAATTGAAACCGTCCACTTCGGTTGGCAGGCAGAATTAAGTTTTTTTTAGTTCGGTATAAAGTCAACTAAGTGTAAAATATGATTGGAGCATAGATATACATACATATACTCACGCCTGTATTCCCATGAGGGGTAGGCAGAGCACATGGATTCAAAAATCCAGTGCCACATCTAGCAAATTCAGGGTAACCAGATGATTAAACGTGATATTGCGGTGACAGGTTGCTAGCCCATCGCCCACAATACACTAACCCTTTCCCAGAGTCGACTCTTACGACACCCACGGGAAGAAAGGGGGAGGTGCTATTCTAACCCGGCACCACACGGGAAACGACACCCACGGGAAGATATATATTGTGTGTATCTGTATTGGTTTTAAATAGTAAATATAAAATCACTTTAGACAATAGAATTTATTTGTAAAGCTAATATGAGTATTTTTTTTGTAAAGGATTCCTTTATTTATGTTCTATCGCATCTTAACTCTTACTAATGGGGTTACATTACAACGAACCCATAAATAACCATATTCCACAATAAGTACTGTAAAGTGGCATCAGATCCGTTCATTAGCCAACTAGGGTGACGTTATTTGAAACGAACAGGGGAAGATATCGATTAACTGTTCCTCTCTCTACAATCTGGCTTTAACAGCACCATGCTGCTTAACTCGTATTGTGTGCGCACTCTGGTATAATTATTCTCGTTACAAAAATCTGTCAGTAGTTAAGTAATTGAAACTGATAAAAAAAGGTTATTGAGTTTTGGTTTCTAACCACCAATCTCTGGGTAACTAATAAAAAAAAAAGCACTAACACAATACCAATCACCAGTTTGATGGTACAAAACTTTAATTTAATAACATTAACGACTATTTGTCTCTTAGGTTTCATTCGTTCAATTACGACCATGCGACTTTTCACAGTTAATAGTGACTCTTTTAAGTGAGTAAAAGCGTGAAACCGCGCTAGTTACCCGCGGCCATTAGACCGACACCACATGGCCTATCGCCGTCAAATTGAGCCGAAACAAATTATTTATTTAAAGGGAAATTACCGACTTGTGACGCCGTCCGGCACCTTTGACGCATGTGCGGTTGATTCCGACATGTGGGGGACCGAGTTTTTGTTCTGATTTCAAATTGTTACGATGGCGTGGAATATCGCTGGCAGTTCCTGGCTGGTTAGAAAATACGCTCTTGAATAGAAAATAAACAAATAAACGTGATTTAGAAGTATCAGGCCAAGAATAAAAGAGATTTCATGTTCCAAATACTTAGTAGATATGACAACTTTTTTGTATCATAATGTTATTGTTACTGACCTTCTTTCAAAAGCACTAAAAATTTGCACAGGCCCCGGAATTTAGATAGTCAGATTCATTTTTTAAGTTTCGTAAACTGAATCTTTATCGCCTCGAGGTAAACGTATTTTTGGTTACCACCTAACATCACCCGTGAAGATCAATGGCCATTCGCGATCACAACACGTCTCATCTAACGCCATCAGTAATTTGGTCAGATTATGTATTGTTTCACTGCGATTATCGAGACGTTTCAATAAAACTTCGCCGCCTAGCCGTAATGCGAGCGTTTAAATTCGATAAGTCGATGAAATTGTGTGGTAATGTGTCGGACATGAGCGCCCACTCGTGTCGGCTCGCCTCGGGCTGCCGGCTCAGCCTAGCGTTCTGTCGAAACAAACGTTGTAGTTCTGAATTGTATATGTAAAATACGACACGTCTGTACGACAACCTATGTATGAGTGCCTATGAAAGCGATGTTTCTTTGGTTAGGTATCGTGATGAGGTAGATACCTACGAATACTAAAGAAAAAATAAAAAAAAAGGTAAGACAAAGTTAGTAGGTATTAGAAAATTTTGCAATCCTCAACAATATTTGTAAACTTACAAGGAATGCAAGCGAACAAGTCGAATATTTTGTGCGCAAAAACCTGGGAACACCATCCAATTTTAAAGGACATTTAAACCGTCAAAATTTTGATCCAAATTGCCCACCAATATTTTGCGTGACGGAATTTGCTACATAAGTTTTCGAAGTGAGACCGACCTTCACCGGCTGGGACCAGATAATAGGAGCACCAATTTGAGAAACCAGTTCCACTTGTACAAAAAACAAGCGACGGCCGAATGGAAACAAGGGACTCCCTTCTACTTCGGCTTTTGTTCTCTGCTTTGTAACAGAGCCAACATGTAGACATAATATACTTACACGTACCTAGCTGGCAGCTTTTTTTACTCTTAATTACTCGAATGTTGAATCAAGTTTTTAAGTGGCCTGATGGAAAATGGGTTTGATTTAGGCTGTATAGATTCTACTGCGTCGCATCTTGTTTGCTATAAAACTGGAGTATAATTTATCCAATTAAAACATTAAAAGTGATGACACACTTCACGGCAAAGCCATTGTAATGACATTGTTGCCGTATTAAACGTTTTGATTTAAAACCTATCGTCGCGGGCAACAAAACACTCAATAATTACAGCTCGGGTGCGGTAATTATTACCATTAAGTTATTCAATAATTATAAGCGAACAATGGTAATTATGATCGTGAAATTAATTGCGCCGTGGCATGCCATGGCAAAGCATGTTTTAATTCAGGGTCCATTGAAAACTCAGGTCTGAAACTTGGTACTACGCGCTAACGAACTCGGTCTGATACAATGGATCATTTATTTAAGATCGGTAATTGGTAAAAATGAGACAGCTTTCTCATCTTTATAGCTACATCGTTTTAAAATTTTCTGAGCCGCAATGCTCACAACAGCTATCCTCACAAGTTTTTTTTTTTAAATATAATATAAGACACATGAGCTAGTCTATCGCTTGATGAGAAGCGATCACAATCGCCCATAGACATTCGCAATTCCTGACAGATTGCAGGTGAATTGCCACCCCAAAAGCTGTAGGTAATTGTACCGATTCTATTGATTTGAGGACATCACGTATCAATATTTTTTTTATTGAAATATGTACCTAGTTACATGGTAACAGAATAATTGGATAGGTAATGTCATTATGATTATGACGCCTCTTCCCAGAAGATTTTATGCTTGATTGCTTAGATCCCTGCCAACAGTTGCATTGCGTGTGTTCCCGTGATGTTTGCCCTTTTGTTCGAGAATATGTTTGATCACGAAATTAGTTTGAACTTTTAAAGTAACTATGTACTACGGCATTTCGATGGCACGCCAGATAAGTTCAAGGCCGTGTTGCATACAACGGATACAATGTGATAGCAGCATCGCGTGCGCCCCTCGCGGTCGCCGACGGCTCCGGCTCTCCGACGTTTCTTGGAAAACGTCGTTAAACTCACGTGTTTTTGGTAGCAACTTAATGCCAGTAATTTCCACAGAAATCATTATAATTAGCTCCATTTATACCATAGTAACAAACAAATAAAATGGTTCGACCACACTCCGCCGCGGGGCACGCGAGACCGGATTTATTACCCCCGATTGTCTATTTGTTTCGTAAGAATGAGTTACATGTGTCGTCTGTTTTATTTGATTACCCGAAAACAAACTAACGTCGCTTTAAAACAAGAAAAAACGGTTTGGATAACGGAATCCTGGACAGCAATGGCGGTGTCAATAAAAACCGCAATGACACATGCCAATACAATGGCGCGCTGCAATTAGTTGACATTTCATTCGCTGCCTCGCTCTAGGTCCGATAATAGCGTGGAACTGTTCCAAGTGGATGTGGCTTCGTAATTTTGTTCAACTTCTGTTTCGCATTTTTTACATTTAACAAATTGAACAACGCGGAGTATTAATTGCTGAGAAAATTACCGCCATGGCGCCCTCGGGGCCTAAACCACAAAGACGCGGCGCAGCGACGACTGCAGTCCTCGTAAAAACGAACAATTATGCATTCAAGACATTATTCCTTACCAATTACACCAAGTTACGACAACATTAGCTTTTTCTATTGCGGATATTACTGCCAGTTATAAAAAGGATGTACGTACAAAATTAACGACACATTTTATAACTCGCACAGAAACAATCGAGTTGGTACCTATTTAATTGAGTTCATCGAACTGGGATTAAAGTAGTAAATGATAAGTATGAATTGTAATACGAGATAGATTGTAAGATTTTCGAAAGCAGTTAGTCATTTGTAACAATAGCAACAATTAGATAATAAGGCGAAACACTATAATTTGGTAGGAGGGCTTTGACTAGAATGGTGTGGAACAATCGCGGCGGATGGAAGAGTCGGCGATTACGAGGCGCTGAGTGCTCAATCGTCACGTAGCCGCGGCGCAAGAACAAAGCGGCGTATTAAACAATTGAACAACCACAAAAAGTCCCATAATTCAATTTGCATCCCGCTAGATGAATGTAATCGCCGGCAAGAACTGTGGGTACGGTTAGAGCCGCGGGCAGAGGTGCCTGAGAACGGCTTTCGCCGCTTTTCAACACTTCTGTGAATCGATTACCTAGATGCTGGGTTTCTTTCCAAGTTCTTACGAGCAATTCTCGAGTTATTGAACAAATGACGTACTTGATTTATTCTATCTGGGCCTTGTTTTGTTAGTTAAATTAAATCGTGTGTATTGTTCCTATTGATTGTTCTTGTTTTGTTTCATCGAAATGAAAACCGTGTTCGACTGACAAATAGATGTAAGGACAAGTCGAGACCCTAAAGTTGTTGTCGTCAAGTATCGATTTACAAATTATGGATCGAACGCATGTCGACGTCTCTGGTACCACGGTCCGAGGTGACTCGCGCATTATTATGATAATACAGACAGAGCCGATGGTATCGTTGCTATCCGCTCCGCAACACAATTGAATTAGCATAGCGCGGTGTCGGCCGCGACGGGCGGTCCCCGCCACGCGACCACCAAAGTACTTCATCTCCTATTCCATTTGAAAAACCTTATCGCAAGTTAATAGACGAATCTTCGATTGAAACCGATACACATCTCATGGATGTATGAGGCGATGACGGGGTTTAAACGGTAGACTCATCATATGCTTAGGTGATTTTAACAACTACCATAGAATCAGAGAGTGAAATTGACGAGCTCGGACAACTGTAGGTGTTACAATTGACCATTACGGTACGGGCACACCTAACCTGTGGGTAAGTAAGTAAATTGTCCTAAACGCTCCACACGTCCGCCCTCGAGTTGCGGTCTTGCATTGGCCGGTTATGAATGAAGTTCGTGTTGAATGGAGCGACCGCGGTGACCGCAACGCGCTTGTCAGCTGCGACTTTCGACATCGTCCAGTAATTACAACGGAACATGGCCCGCCGGTTGTGGATACTTACCAGGCAAGCTCGGCGTGTTTCAATAAGAAACACCGGAGTTACAGAATGTGGTTCCTGAACTAGGGTAAGTGCGGTACGGATTTGCAAACCGTAGGTAGTGTCAACCCCCAACCATCAGCCACGTTGAAAGAAAAGGGTCCCGCATTTTTTTATTGTAATAATTACTTTATTTAAATAAAAATATCATTTTCCGATTTGAACAATTTATGATTGAAGCCAACATTTACACTTATTAATTTGTGACAGTTCACTTACGCATGGTTGCAATGCAACCTCTTTGCAACTTTTATACGGCCAAGATGTGAGGCTCTGGCACGAAGCGCTCTGTGATACGTTGGGACTTGACTGATTTGAATACATTTATTTATGTGGAGAGTGGAGAGCTTTAATTTCTGCAACGCCAGCAATTAGTAAAAACACCCCTTCCATAAATTGGTGAATTTTCAAAAAGATTGCAATGGACTCAAAAGGAAAATGCTCCCCTAAAAGATAAACATTGATGTGACCACATTAGCCAGGCCATCAATGACAGGCGCGGTTTAAAGCTCAAGTGCGGGCGGAGTATTCATAGGGCCCGGGCCTGAGAGGACGTGAAATATGGCCCTCGCGGAGGGGGCTAATGGCCCCCAAGCGACCCTCTAATAGTAAGCGGGAAATAAGACTTAACAAAAGACAACTTCAAAATCTATTCCCGTTCTCGTCCCATCGACGATAGCTCGGATTGACGTGCACTGGATTTTAAGTAAGCGTTGTCTCGCCGATTATGTATCTAATCCCAATGGATAAGACTAGTAACTCCATCCATTTACCATATTACATCAGTATCCATTAAATCTGATTAAGAGATGTTTATCAGAATAAAGGCATGACCTGTTCTTTCGTGTAATGTCGTATACTTTCGTATAATCTCTTTATACAAAGAGATGACATTTATACTTAGTGGTTGTATGATTAACCCTTTCAATGGCGACCATCTGATAATCAGATGAATAGGCTGCAGCATTGTCTTAAATCTCGTATTTATAGTATTACCATAGTATTACTAAATCGATCACTTATATGTAGTGACGGGTTTCTGTCTTTAGAATAACACCTCTCTCTAATTCTTCGATAGATCTCGTCAGAGGCGATTAAGGAAAATATGTTAAAGTAAATTTTGGCCGACTGGCTTGCAATCTGTCACTAAATCTTTTATCTAATTTGAAACCTAACAATAATGCTATAAAGTACTATAAAGCGTGAAATAACCATGGTTATACAAATTATTATTTTATGGAATAAAGGAAGTAACTTACTTTCACCTATGTAGATGTGCTCTGCCATTTCCATTTGGAAATACAGGCATGATGCAAGTTTTACTGAATCGAGATTTAAGGCCAAGTTGCAAGTGCTCTTACTAGGACGAAACTGCCTGACAGCCTGCTTCCACCACGACGCCTCTTAAGCAAGAAGACTACATTATGAGCATTAGAGTTAACAAGACACAAAATGACCGTGACTGACAGTAATTTATTCCAATTAAATTGATTTAATTTTCCGGCAATCGATCATCGTAATGGTTAAATTGATTATCGGTAACGGTTTTTTCGAATTTGTTGAAACCATACGCCTCTCACGTTCCATCGGTAATTACTTAATTATAAACTTAGTGCATCTTGCAAATGAGACTAAATAAGTAAACGCTATGTGGGTTAAGCTTCGTTAATAACCGTGAAAGACGCGAGTGTGCTTGTTTCATTAAGCGTATTTAGAAAATTACTACTTTGATGTGTAATGTGATGGACAAGAAAGGGGTTGAGGATGTTGGTAAAAACGGACATGAAACAAACTTGGTGAAAGCGTGACCAACGGTGAGCATAACGCAGCACGTAGAGTACAAAAATTAAATTAAACTGGAAAATTCTTCTTCTTATAGTGCTTCTAACTAGGGAAGCCGTGGCAGCTCTGTAACACATGTGATTCCTGTCATTCTCTTCATATTACGCAACCACGATTAAAAATTGTATTCCAAATTCTAAAACTATTTATTGTTATCCTGCTTCCTTTGCACCAGAGTTTGTATTTCAAACTAAGATCGACCTTGCTGGTCATATTAAAGCACAAAAGACATGCTTATGTTGGCTACATGTTAGGTAAAGCTACTGATGCGCCAAATTAGTATTCAAATTTTATAAAAAAAAAACATAGGACTTTTTTGGAAATTCATCAAAATTTCCTACGGAGATCGAAACGTTTGGCCGTAAATTGGTCACAATTAACTGTGCTTACGAATTATCTGGACAAATTACTAATTGACTATGTTGCGTTGACTTTTAGTATCGCAAAATTTAAAGCAAAAACAAACAAATGAACGCTAGTTAATCGCGTTCAGATAAGAATTATATGATTTTTTTTTTAATTTATGTATATATCTATAAGTATAGAGTCGCACTTACTCTTTACTTACTACCCCTTGAAACTGCAAAGGGAACCTCAGTATGAAGTGAGAGTAATATCCGAATTCATAACAGCTGCCTCAGCTGCGACCGCAGACTGCGTTTAATGGCCACTCACAATACAAGGAGACTGTTTGTTCAAATCCCTCCGTACGACAAATTGCAAACGGAAAATTTACACTTAAAAGCCGGATGCTCGGAGTAATAGTTCCTTTTCCGATCTGCTAACAGTAATAAAGCTAAATGGGACGACTGCAGTTTTATTTGTCAGAAAATAAATTGTGCTGATGGGCGACGAAGAAAACTTGACGACAAATTTATTGGGTGAACTGAAATGAGAATGATTTTGAAATTTAAACTCTCTTAATAGTAGGTAAGTAGGTATTGTTAGAATTGCTTATCCTTATCCTTACTAATATTATAAGTCAGAAAGTGAGTTTGTTTGTTTGTTTGTTTGTTTGTTCCGCTTTCACGCCGTAACTACTGAACCGATTGCTTTGAAATTTTGCAGACATAAAGATAGAAGTCCGGAATAAATAATAGGGTACTTTTTATCCTGGAAAAAATTGATGTTCCCGAGGGAAAACAAAAATATAGTTTGCTTGATAGATCGATATCAATCGATGATAGATCGATATCAATCGATGATAGATCGATATCAATCGATGATAGATCGATATCAATCGATGATCGATCGATAGATGATAGATCGATGGCGCTGTGTGTCGTTTGAAACAAGAAGTTTTCTTATAGTTGTGCTTTATACCGCAATATAACCGAGTTCCACGCGGGCGGAGCCGCGGGCGGAAAGCTAGTCCTTTATAAGTACCTTATTTTCAGGCATAATTTGGAAAAGAAAAGAAAACTTGTGAAATCTGTGATTGAGATGAAGTTTTGGCGTGAAGATTTGGACGATTTTATTTCAAACAAGACTAAAAGAAAGTAAGTTATCTATATTAGGCATGTAATTACTAGGTTTCCATTAAGTCATAATAATAAAGAGTCCTAAAAGTTTCGTAACTGTAAAGAGTTTGCTTGCGTTGGGGTATCAACGAAATTCAGATTACTATGACCACACATAGGTGTTTAGTAGGAACAGGACGATAGTACATAGGGTACTATGTATCGTCCTGTTCCTACTAAGCACCTATGTATGGTCAAGGAAATTGATACCTGTGCTATTTTGGACCTTTTCATAGTGAGTTTCATATTGCTTTGATTAGTTGATGGTATGGTATTTCACAGTGACATTTCTTGTAAAAATGTATAAAGTGGCGCAGTTATCAAAAATATTTGACTGTACCTGTATAATGTACCTACTAGGTACCTACTTCAAATAACTCTATACATTTTTATAAGAATGATCTGCGAAAGGACAGCGTGAATGGCGCTATCGGTGTCAGTTTCAATTAGCGCTCCGCGGGGCGCGGCGGGGCGCCGCGGGAGCCCCGTGGGGGGCGCCGAGTGCGGCTATCTTCATGCCGCTAAACTACTAAATTAATCGCTTACTCTGGTGTGTGACGGAACTAGGAAACCACAACTGATTTTAACGTCTTAGGCAGAAGAGAACGGCTACCACTAAAACTAATCCAAAAACTTAAATCAGTGACGTTGACAACAGAACAAAGCAACACCGCTCCTTGTGGGTACCTAAGTAACCTTTTTTTAAGTGGAAGGCATTAATTAGTGGTGCTCCGTCTTCGAAAATAACCTTCTCCGTTGTCGGGCCATCATTTATTGACAGGGCGCGATGACGGCGCTGACGCGGCGGCGCCTCTGCTCGCCCCGTGACTTGCAGCTTGCGTTCATTACTCGCCGCGCCCGCGCCGCACTAACAAGCCGGGCTAATGCAGTGACCTTGCAAAAACCTTTCCGAAACCTCACCTATTAGGTACCTACTGCGATCATTATCGGTACTCCAGAAGCCGACGTTTAATGACTCCCAAGGACGATGGTTACTGTTTTAAGTCCAGGTCTAATACCCCAATCCTTCAATTGAGGGCGGTAACAACAAAGACGTACGTCCCTTCGGCAGCAATCGTTGGCGGTGATTGTGTCGGCAGCGCGACGAATCGGCGCTACCAATGTTTGTTCGGGAGTGATTGGATGAGTGATTACTATTCAATCTTTTTGCTCCTCACGATATGCGAATAAATACGAAGACAAAAACATGGTTACAGATACCCTATTCTACTAGAAAGACGGGTTTAGCTTGGAGCAATTAAAGGTAAAAACAATTAACATCGGTTTAAATTGGAGCCGCTCTGCTGTAAATAAATATTCAATACAAAGTACACATTTTAATAATTCATGGCAGGAAACAGGGTGTTGAGTAAAAACTATTGAATGAAAAGGCACGTCACTAGTGGAACATCTCAGTAGGTCGTAATTGTAATATTTGCAGCGTAATGACGGGCTACGTCGAGCTGATGTGAAATTGGCCGGCGCGGGCGCAGCTCTTGGCGCAACACGCCACTAACTAATAATATTATTACAAATGGAAGACGTTGCAAAAAGTAGCTAAATTACTTACTGTCCTTTATTGATGTATCGTACGCGAGCTAGTTTTGATGTCGTGCGACAACGTGATTGATAGTTGCGGCTTTGAAAAAGTAGATCTGTCAACTTGTAATGCGAAGCTAAGTTTTTTATATTTAGGTAGGTTTTTGTTTACAATTTGATTTCATAAATTAATGTAACTTTATTATTTTTCAGTATTGGGATTCAGGAGATTTGATTATTATTATTTGATGTTACTGGAAATGGTAAGCCACTTAATAGGAAAGTACTTATAACATTTTTTTCTTATCTTAGGTATATACCTAGTTACTGGCAAAAACATAACATTCCAAAAAAATACGTAAGTACAAAAAAATCTTGCCAAATTTGATGTCGAGGACTAAGAATACATATTAAATGAATTTTGCTTAACAGTGTTAATCTAACGTCGTTTCTCTTTGATGAGTCATGGGCTTACACCTTATGAGCTTTATAGCATTGGCTAATAGGCAGCTACACGCCTATTCTCCGACTATTAGCACAATTAGAACCAATAAAAATTATCGGCGACCGATAACTGTACAAAATTAACATGCCTAACAAGCAACATTAAAAATATTAAATGATTATTTGCGGTCGGGACAGGAAATGGTGCAGTTGGCTTGTGGTTTGTTCGTTTTTACACGACCACTATGTGTGGCGAATGTGGAGCCCGTTTAATAAACCGCAGTAGGGAACGCTCCGAGTGAATAATTACAGCTACTAGTTGATTGTGTTGAGTAACACAAATAACTGACAAGCCCGCCGCGTCGACGCAAGCGGCGGCCTCCATCGGCGTATATTTAAATTTTAAATTCCATGCAACGACTCGAATTGAAACGTCAATGAACCGCGCAACTGAAATAAAGCACAAAATTGTCCCAGCATAAAACAATTAGGTAGAATCAGCCTATAAATCGACGGCGACACGCGTAGCGACAGATTCGCACGTCATTAACGGTCTTTTAAGAAACAGCGACACAAAGCGACGAGTGGCGAGCGCCGCCGATCCCGGCATTGTTAAATTTGTCGCCGCTCCGGCGCTGCGCTGACGGATGCCCGCATAAATAACTTACTGAGACAGCTTAATGAACAAACGTGTACACAGCACCTAACTATAGGCACTTATGATATAGTAGTCCGTATGCAATAACATTCAATTAGCGGGGAAACTAGCCGGCGACTAGAGATTTGCAGCGAGTCAAAGTTGCTTTAGAAATTGCAACAACTGCTGCACCGTTTCTTATACTCGATAAATAACAACAACTTTGCATGTACGTCCATACCTTAGTCGTCTTTCTCCCGTCCATTACTCAAGTATTTAAATTTAAAGACTTCCTGCATGAAATTCAATTAAGCGTCTTTCAAACTGTTATCTAACAAAATGTTTGCGCGATGTTCTAAATGCAGATGAAGTGTAAACGGTTAAAAATCCCGTTGCGCGCACGCATACATATATTTCCCTGACAGCTTAATTTAAATACCTTTTGTCAATGCAAGGGTTAAACACGGCGCTTTGCTGCCACGAAAGAGTTATGAAGGGTGCCGTACCGTTAACGCGCTGTATTTTTCAGTCTTAATTGACTGCTGTGACAAATACTCTAATGAAATTATTTTGAGCAAACCAATGAAGTTGTCCAACAAAATATGCTCTTAAACAATTCTAAAATGCGCATCGCAAAAGCCTGTAAGTGGTCACGTAATCCCCACATTGAAGTGCATAATCCTCCGTGTAAACCGTAGCAAAAAGCTATCAGAAGTGACAGATCTCAAGAGTCTATTGTCAAGAGCTCATCGTATTAGGCTAATGCCATTTCTCGTTCCGTCAATGTTGCGTTGAATCGAACGGTATTCGCCGATACGGCCGTCGACAATGCCGGCACCTTAATCCTGACAACAGCCATTTAGGGCCGTTACAAATAAAAGTTTGTCGGTCGCCGGTCGTCCGACTCAATGCCACAATGCCCGCTGCCACGACTTCACGCTGCGCCCATGAATGGCCGAGCGCCAAAAAAATCTATTAGACACGCATAATGGATTCAATGTATAGATTCAGGAGATGAGATGCGAGTTTCCGATCGATAATAGTGTCTGTGGAAACAAGTAGGTATAGGCGACTGGTTAAAATGTCCAAAAAACTAAAAAAATACTGAGAGAAAGGTCACCTACACTAGTAATAATTGTTAATGTAATAAACAATAGTCTGAAGATTTAAGTACACTTTGTCCTTCACAAGTGATTCTTAATTTTAAAAACTTAATACAATTAATGTCATGAAATTAGGTTGAGACTGGAGTTTTATTACAGTAAAATAGTTAGTCTGAAAATGGGGATGTTTTTTCGATGCCTTATTGAATTGTACTTGTCAAAAAAACTTTTGTATTAGATTAAAATTACTCTTTTAGACGTAAGTACGGGTAGGCTGAATGAGGCTTAAGAAAGGCTTAGAAAAGTCAAAGAACAGATCTGTCTTATTCAGTACTGTATCAATTTATAACACTATCATTGTAACTGTAGTGGTGGTCAGAAATAAACTTGGTCAGCATTTAAATGGTGGGGGTAAGTTCGCGCCTATTTTTTTCCAGGTAACCCACCACTTCAAATCTGGCCAATTTTTGGCCGATCACTATAAGTATATCTATCTACCACAATTATATTATTATTTGTTGTAACCCATGTACAGATAAACCGTTTTAATACAAAATAACCCCGACGGGCATTAAGTCTAACATTAAAAAACGATGCCTTCCCCAAATAAGCCACCTCTTGACGGCAAAGCGCTTCAACACTTCCTAAAAGAAACACCTTTTTCGTTTCTAGCAGTGGAGACTGTCACCCTTTGTGTACGGGCCCGGTGACAAATATTTTGTTTTGGCGGGGGAGATGAATGGTGAACGAAACAATAGACGATCGGGACCGGGAGCGATTCCAATACCATTCAATGCGGAAGTGTCGTTCCGAACGATAGCTTATCGGTGTTCGATCAAATATTGACGTTTGATTGGATGCACCCTGCTGGTAAATCCTTTTAGGACTAATTTTGACAGCAAACGTGTGTGATCGAATACTTTTTAACTTTAAAGTGTGAACAAAATAATTTTACTTAATTTTCAAATATTATGATGCAAATCTATATCAATTTACAGTACTCAAAATGGGTATTACCTACCTAGGTATTTTTATAGAAGTTTAACATTCATAAAAATATACTTTAGGTACCTACCTACCTACTTAGGAAAATCTGGATTTTAGGAACTTAGCATAAATTTACACACAAAATAGACATCACATCGTCATTAATCGTCATCGTCATCATCATCAATGGGTATAGGTATCGAAACACAGTTGCATTGACGGTTTGTTTGGTTTGGTTGGGCCATCGATTGTTAAAAAGAAAAAGCGTGGTTGCTGGTGACTATTCCATAACGACAGTAGCGTCGTAATACGAATGCATAATTATGCAAGGTATAATCTACATAGAGCAAGTGCATAGGTATCAACATTATCAACACCAAATAAGGCGTATTTTTTTTTAACTTGAAAAAGCACTCATAAAAATTAACAGTGCAGTTAAAACGCTACTTTATGATTTTTTCACGCACTACCCATAAAAGCTGATGAAAAAGTGCCAGCTGGCTCGTTTAAAACTTTAAATTAATCTGCATTAGGCACCTTAAGTAATAAAAAACGTACTCAAGAAGGTATTTGCCAGCTTTCCATATAAGGCGATATGTTAATAAAATAACTGACGTCTTGCAACCTCGTAAATAAAGTCCACGTGAAAGAACTAATCTAAATTCAACGCCAGGTAGAAGATAGGAGACAAAAAGTGGAAAAAGTAAACTGGAAAAAAAGAATAATCAACACCTCAAATTCGAACTTGTAATCTGCACTAAAGCGGACTGAAAATATAGTTTAGGTAGGTAACTACTGGAAATAATGTATTCATACAGATAACGTTAAAAACAAAGGTAAAAAACAAATATTGAAACTATAACCATCTGGTTACCCTGGCTAAACGTGTAACTGGATTTTTGAATTCATGTGCTCTGCCTACCCCTCTCGGGAATACAGGCGTGACAATATAAATGAATGAATGAATGAAACTATAAAACAAATGAATGGATTATAACTGTTCAGAGAACTTGTTTCAGTGGACTGGGAATTTCTGTACTAACTACTCTATCAGCAGTAGAGTCAAAATTTCTTTAGACGACATTATTTTAACAGCTAGGTTACCTAAGATGCAGGCTTTTGTTGCAGTCATTGTAAGAAGTGACTGAGGTAACTAACACGTTTAGGCATGCTTCAGGTCATAGGTTTGCAACTTGTAATTATTATAACTCTAAATGAAAACTATAGTTTTTAGTTTTTCTCTTTACACTTTTGAAGTCACTGCATGTAGCATGCAGCGAACGAAACAGTGTAACTACCACTTTAAGTTTGACAAGGCCAATGTATGAATAATTACAAGTGACCTATAGAACTCGAAACTGTCACTAAGCTTGTTTTCATTAAATAAAAGCACCATATAAAAACATCAACAGCAACTTTAAAACCTGACGCTATAAAACTGACACTTTCAGTATTTACAACTAGCATAATAGGATACTCAGACTATTATGCTGCCTATTTGTAGCTAGATAGGTATACCTACTTAATTGTGTAGTGTCTCATTAGATCTCTACATAGGTACATAATTCTCAAATGGTAGAGCCCGTGAAACACACAAAAAAACACACACTTCCAGGAAATTTTAGGTTTTTGAAAACAGATGTAAAAGGTATAATAGTCACTTAATCACCACTTACGACATCTACGGAAGAAATGGAGAGGTGGTATTCTAACCAGACACTACACAGAGGTTTCGCTATCTACCTGTAATTTGTGATGTTCGACAGATAGAGGTGCACTGACAGCACCTACCTAACTTCTAACCGACGGAGATAGATTTATTCCGGTTTTCTGAATTTCTCAACTGATATGAACAGTTTTCTAGTATCTACCTATGTAAATAAATGTAAGTACTTACACTTACTCCAACCAATTGATTTCCGACCCACAGTAGATCGCTATCACTATCACACATGAACGTAATAAAATTTTCCTTACTCGAGCAATGCAATGCCACTATGACGTTTACTACTGTAATAGGTTCTATGGTGGGTTAGGGATCAATTGATTTGTTAGTTAACTACGGTGCTGGTTTTTATGTTTATCTACTCAGAAGAAATTTAATACACCTAAGCATTGGTACCCACAGATTTTAGTTTTGGCGAGTGTACCTACCTTTCTATCTATCTTTAGGTATGCATTTAAATTGTTGCCTGAACATAAGTAAATACCTACCTACCTACCTACCTACCTATAAATTTTATGGCCAACTTAAACTGTTTAATTAAATAAATTATTCAAAAAATCCTAATAAGTATTGTTTAAATTTAAATACCAGATTAACCTTTTGACCGCCAAAGCCGTCATTTCACGTCATCGCAAATCAGTGCCCGTAACGCCACGACGTTATATGGCGGGCCGAAGTTATTGCGAGAGAACTATGAAATATAAAACGCTTCAACAATTTTTCTTGGTTTACTTTATTTATAGGTAGTGTAAGTTATTTTATACCTAATTTAAATAAAATAATACAGCACCATTCGAAAAAAAACAAGCATTTTCTAAGAGCAAACTTCAATTGGCTAGATTACACTGCCTGCAGCGCCAAAGACGCCGTGTAACGTCGCCTAGTGATGGGACGGACAGCAATGTCTTCTTTTAGTTATCGATATGACAGATCCCTAACCTGTGGTCCGCGGGCCCTTGGGGGTCCGTGGGCATATGTTTGGGGTTCCGCGGTCCCCCATGTTTTACAGCGAAAAAGATTTAAGGAATACTGAAATATAATATCCGTCTATATAAATAAAAAAAGGAATTGCTGTTCGTTAGTCTCGCTAAAACTCGAGAACAGCTGAGCCGATTTAGCTGATTTTGGTTTTGTAATGTTTGCCGTAGTTCAGAGACAGTTTAAACGGTGAGATACATAATTTGGAAATTTTGCGAAAAAAAAATTTACTAAGGCGGAACGTGTTATTAAATTATAATTTCCCTTTTACTAAAGTCAAATTTAAACGTCTGACGGATCTATTCGCAATACAACCCAAAACCCAATGAATACATCTGAGCGCTAGAACGGCACGTGACTGTTCGTTTGATCTTGGTAATAATAATCGACAAAATGTTTTTTACGACCCTTATGTGCGAAAGCTTGTCACTGCTCCGGGCTCCGTGCGCCCTTGAAGTGAGAGCACGTTACGAGTTGACGACACAGGCGCAAAAATGAGTGTCGATAGTAGCCAAATGAGTACAGAGGAGTTACTTCGAATTTTGGAAGGTGTCGATACTGACGATGAAATCGAAGACGTTGTGTTTGAAGAAGTTGAAGAAGAAGATTTTGAGGTAAGTAAATTTTTAATACGCATATTCTATCAAATAACGCAGTGTTTCTTAACCTGTGGTCCGCGGACCCGTAGGGGTCCGCCAATGTGAATACAGGGTCCGCCGTTTATCCATGAAAGTTGAATGAATGAAGAAAGTGCTAAGACCGTTCGCACTTGATAGTCTTTCAATTTGTTTTTGATATTTCTATGTATATTATTTAAACAAAGAAATAGTAGTACATATTTAGGTAAAGAAAAAATACGTTGTGAGTTTATGTTTTTATTTTAAGTTGCCGTCTGCTACTGCAGGTGTCTAAATACAATAAATCGCGAACGCCTAGCAAGTGGATATTCCTATTATTTAAATAAACGTTTTTTGTTTTTGTTTTACGACACTATTAAATGGGTTTTTCCCTATACAAACAATTAAATAATAATTAATTAATCTGTCTAGAATATTTTCGTTCTCTTTTTTTTTGCGATAACACGTGATTTTGAACACACTAAAATACTTCGAATCTCGCAAGACAAGGGCATCATAAACTTTAAATAAGTCGCGCGCCGTGTTTGTAAGGGACAGATAATGTGAGCGGGGCATTGAATACTAGCCGGCTCGCCGACAAACAAAGAAAGAGCTACGTGCAAAAAATGTAAGATTTATTGCTTTATGTGCAGGTGCATACCATAAAGCCCTCACTCGAGCGACTTTATTATCTTTGTTTTCAGTTAACATCCACGCCAAGGAATTAAAAAAACTAAAAGGTAATAATATTAATCCTTATGCATTATCTACTCGGGTCTGTGTTTTACAACTGAACGAAAGTAGTGGGGAGTCCTGTAACACGGGTGTTTTTTATTTAAAATTTAGATTGTATTTGCTTAGAATAATTGTGCAATGTGTTGATTATACAAAATTTTATGCTCGCTTTAATACTTATTTTTGAATATTATTGATTTTTGTGTAATACCTATATCCTATTCACTGTGTAAGACTAACGAAACTATGTACAGATAGTTCAACTCAATTATGCGCGCGGCGCTATTTTTGCGTTCGCTTGTAAATACACAGATTTCATTTGTATGTAGTAGCAGTGACGTATTTACAAGCGCACGCACACATAGTGCCGCTCGCACAACTGAATTGAACTATCAACTATCTTTACCAAAATAATTACCTAAATAAATCGTGATAATCAAAGAAACTGTGATCAGACAGAACTTATTTTTTAAGTATGTACGTACCTAAATTAAACATCCGAGATTATTTGTTTGTCTATTTTGTACAAAATATACATTATATTTACACCAAAAACCAAATGTATTTTCATTCCAATTTATATACCTAGTTCCCAGTTCCCGAAACATCGAAAAGAACAATTTTTGTTTTGATTACGTTCCCAACACTAGCACTATTCTAATTTCCACTGCCCCCAGCGCCAATGACGGCAACGAACGTCGAAGTATGACGTCATCAGCAAAGTAGTGAAGTGGTTCCATTGCAAAATAATAATGAAAGTTACAGCAAAGTTTTAATTTTTAAAGGTTTTCAATGACAGTAATTACACGCAAATTCATGAAAATTATATGGAAAACGTTGTGGTAATGTATGAGGTAAAATATAAGGGGTTCAATGGCTGAAATCAATTGTAATATCGGTAATATCGATATGCGGTTGTGACATCACTATTGTTCGTTCGTATTTGAAACGATTTTTGCCTTGGCGTCAGGAGGACAGCGTTTCACTTCGCGCCTTGGCGTTCAAAAGGTTAAATAGTCGAAAGCAAATACTCTCTAGGAAAATCTTATTAGAAAATTCAAAATATCCAAACCATCTTTTTTTTTAATTAATATGTAATTTATACTGATACCTAGGTATTTTCTGTATTAAAGAACATTTCATAAAATTACTTGTATAACCGACGTACCTAATTCAATCAATGATTGACACAAGAGGTATGTAAACACATTCACTACCTACAGAAAATGTAAATACAGAATGTTGAAAATAATAAAACAAACTTACGATAGTTTTGTTCGGCGGCGGCGCCGGCAGCGGCGCGTACATATCAGTAATCATTGTCCACCAACACTCAACACTCGCACATTGCAACAAAAACTTAACGAAAATCTATAAAGTGTATACTGTCACTAGTCACGGCGGGGCGTCCACATGACGTTTTGTTCTGACAGCCGCGGCGCGCGAGATCCGCGCTCGGACCGGCGCGGGCGCGGGGGTGGGGAGGGCCGGTGGGCGGGGCCAGCCAATCCCAGTCTCTTACCACGCCCCGCCCACGCGGCGTCCCGCCCGCAAGGTCGCGAGGGCGGTATCGATCGTACACCGAGACTCCATTTTATTTCGGCTCCCTCGATTTGCATAAACTTTTTTGTTTCAAATTGTTGCTTAGTCGGCGAAGTTCGCGGGACCTCTTTAGCGCAGTTATGTGACTTCGGCGTGTGGGAGGATGATTTATCTTGGTCAACGACGTTGCGTTGTTTCGGGATAAATGATGAGGTGAAATTAGGGCACATTCAATAAAAGACGTTTAATGAAATTCTATGAAAAACTCTGCCGGTTGTTCCTTTATACCTGCCTAATGTTTAGGGAGTGAATTTTAACAAAAAAAAAACAAATCTCACATGAATTATGAAAACATGTTTAGTTTATTAGCCTAATTACAAGAGTTTTCTAGTATCTACAACAATCTCAAATACGATATTGTCTATGTCCAATCCAAAGTAGGTCTGTATCTACACATAGGTACTTACCTACAAATGTGTAAAAGTTGTCGTATGACTAAAAAATGTATACTACCTATATATAATGTGTAAAAATGTACCTACCTACTTAGGAATTAAAAAATCTATAATCGCCAAAAAAAATCCAAGCTAGGTACCTAATGTAAGTACCTATGTAGGTATTACCTACCGAGTACCGAGTACCGACAGACTACTTAGGTAGGTAAAAAGGTAGCATCCTGGATAGGTTAGGTACTAAGTAAATAGATTAAAATTAAATAGGTTAGGTAGGTTAGTAGCCAGAAAAAACAAAAAAAAACATGAAGTATCTACCTACCTATATGAATAACAAAAATAATGTTACTTAAAAGTAGTAGGTAAGTAATAAGTAGGTAGAGAGTTGGGAGAGAGTTGAGAGGATCATCATGATCATTGGTATTTTTTTACAAAAATACAATTCATCACTTTGTCTACATTTATCCATCATTCTATCCTGGAAATACCTACCCGCAAACCCGCATTAATACATATACTTAGGTATAATTAGTTAGGATATTTCTACTCACCTACACTTGGACCAATTTACCTACTTACATGTTTTTCCCATGTAAGATTTAGTCAATTTAGTCATTATTTTGGTACAAGGTGATAAAAACGGAGGGCTATTTTTAAATGTACCTACGTTACAATACGTAGGTATTCCATCGTTATCATCAACATTAAATACAAAAACGGTCAATTCGGAATATGTAGGTATACCTATCCTTTAAATAAACCTAGATGAACGGTCGGTTTTATTTTAACATCTCTTTCTATGATAATGCCATAGGTAAAGTAACCTATAACATTTCTAAAAATACTTATGCAAAGCCTATCTATCCGCGTCAGCTAACGACTCTCACAACATTCGCCGTAACCGTAACCACCTCTGTTCGTGATCCAACAAGGTGTTAAAGATAATGAAATATAATGCTCACCACAAAAAAAGGTTCTAAACACGACCAAATAATTCGTAATGGAACTTAAAAACACCACAAAGGTAGGAATACACGTGAAAAAAATTATGGCGCCTTTCCGCACCCCTCGCGCGGCTCCGCGCCGCTTTAAGAACAGCTTATGCGGCTAATAGTTTTATGACACGCATAACACGGGGAAAACACCTCCGGACCCCGCGCGCGAGAACTGCTCCTATAACCGCTCCGCAAGGTGCAACATCGCGACGTCGCCGCGGCGGAAATGACAGTCGCGAGCATTATACGACATTAGGCTGGGGTGCCATCGGGTTCATAAAATAGTAAAACCGAGAGGGGGCTGGGCGTGTCCCGAATAACGAAATAAAAATGCTCCGCTGCTCACAGGCCGTGCGAACTCCGCTTAACGCAATAAACGTTTTAATTTGAACACGAAACTCACGCTGAGATGTAAAATTACAACGCGAGAGGGCGGCGTGTGCGAAAGAAATCAAATTACGAGGAAATTTCATGAGGCTGTAATTCCGAGGCCTTTTGCCGAATAGGTTGTACCTATCGCCGGCTATAAATAATGTAATGGACTTGGCTATGTGTTCCCATGGGACGTTTGACACTTTGTGGGCAGATTACATCCAACCAAGGGGCTTTTCTATACCTATTTATGAAACTCTATCTTCTAGAAATACAGCATTTTACGACGAAATACTAAAGACTGCTTATTATACCACATTTTAAAATCAATCTATGGGTGCAGTGTAGTAAAATTCATACGACAAGGGCCAGTGAGTCCTTTTCTAAAAGCTTCTGATGGCACCTTAAAGGTACCTACACTTAGCTTCAATAAACCAGCGTGATAGTCTCAAAGTGCACATCCTCTAGTAAAATATTTGCGTCACCGCACATAGTGCACTAGCAATCGTTTCTTTATTATGCCCAATAAGTACCTAGTAATCAATAGATATACTTAGTTATTTTGGTGACTGAGAGGTAAGAACTTACCGACCTAGGTTATGCTTATACTTGCAACTAACTAATTTATAAAACAGTGTTGGCAATAAGCTCAAATTCATTCCAAGATATTTTAGAAGCGACTGCCATCAATATTTTTGAATCATCTTTACTGCTTTTGTGTTATTTAAGAGCTGTATTCAATTGTTAAAAATCAAAACAAAAAAGGTGCATAGAAATTATGCGACACTTGTAGCAGTGGTTTCTTCGTTACTCGAATCAATAATTTAAAAACTGGCAATTTTCTTCTGAATTATCGCTCTACAAAATCAGTCCAACGATAATTAAACTGACTCCTACAGATTATTCAGTCCAAAAAATATTACAGCAATAGGTCTATTTAATACTTTTTTAGCCTCATTATCTAATAATAATAATATTATTATTATTATGGTACTTTTTTGGTCGCTTCATTTGTGCCAGTTTTATTGCACTTGCCGCACGGAAAAATTTTCAGCAATCATCGGAATTAATAATGTTACAGTTAGGTACCTGAATATGATTAATAAATATAATGTTTTCATGCCATATCACGCCTGTATTCCCTAATGGGATAGGCAGAGCATACGAAAAGTCACATAGTAAAATCATGACTATTTCATTTTTCGTATCCACTCGTAACATAATTTTATTTTGAAACATTGATGAAAGAGGTATAATAGAGTGACAGGGTTGCTAGCTTGTCGCCTAAAGTGTACCTTACCCTATCTCGTTGATTGCCTCTTACGACATCCACGGAAGAATGGAAAGGTGATATTCCAAGCCCGTCTCCACACAGGGTAAATATTAATGAAAAGTTCTCATTTACGTTTACGTTTTAAAATATTATACTATTTTCTACGGAAATGTAATAATAGTAGCGTAAGTAAAAAATTCCGATGACAGCCGATTATTACCGAGAGCATTAACCCTAGAGTAGTCGCGCCTTTTTGTGTAACGCGAGTGCTCGCGCAGGGAGCATTTTGCCGCCCGTACTTCATACGATTTATTTTTGTTAATATGAGTCTTAAGCATTTGTAATTATGTTTTAACGATAAAATAAATCACCAACTATAAGAATAAGAAACATTTATTAAAGTTTTATATTTATAAATTAGTAAAAAATGGTTTGGGAAATCTTAGGTAATTATTTTTGATGTTTTGGAAATTCCGAATCAATTTTTTCACAAAAAATTTAGAAATTAAACTAAACAACAAGATAAAACGTTTTCATCATCTACAGCATGCATTTTACCAAAACAAACCTGGCAAAAGCGCATACAATCTTTGTTGCACAGTAACTTTGCACAGATGTACAACCCTTTTTTGTCCCTTTATTTTTCATTGATGGACATACTGCGCTTAAATACCATCTCGCACTATGGGTATATTTTGATGTTCTGATGGCACAAATTGAGCTATTTGTTTCCTCAGATGGTTTTGTAAAGTGTTTACGCCGGATCTCTAATGTTTATATGATCTAGTTACAACCAGGACAATTTTTTTCAGAAATGTTCGATTTAACTAATAATAATTGGCCAGGTTTTTTTTAAATATTATTTGACTCTATACCATATTTACATTAAAATAATAATACTACGCAATGAAAACAATCAATATTTCAACAATAGTAAAAAATTAGATCCACAAATTTTACCTACGTGAGTAGTCGCGCGGTGAGCAATTTGCCGCCAACCGCGACATACCCCTGATAATCTTTGCCTCCTGCGGTCACCCGCGCACCGATTTCATTTTTATTTCTAAAACTAGAAGGCGAGGGACAGAGGGGCAGCTACACGGACGCTTGACCTTGACAAATGCATGGTGTACGAAATAAAACGAAAACTGTGCCGCGGGCGGCAAAATGCTCATAGCGCGAGCACTCTAGGGTTAAGAAAATAGAAGTACTGTAACAAGCCACGCTACATTGAGCAATAATGTTTCAGCTTACAGTTAAGTGAGTAGTTGAAACTAGTACATAACTAAGGAAGCAATATTCTACTTTAGTTCCTGAGAAACCATCAACATGTTGGCTTTTACGACGGTACCGAGGAAAGGTCTGGTGGGAAGCATTAAAATATTTCTCAGACTGTATGTTACTTTAGTGTAGCTTTATACGGTGTAGAAACCTGAAGCAATGAAGCGAAATGTAGAATTAACAGTGGTTGCCATAGCAACGGCTAACCCGTAGCCGACTGCTGTTGGATTGTGTTCTTTGAAAAAAAACCGGCCAAGTGCGAGTCGGACTCGCGCACCGAGGGTTCCGTACAAACCTGCAAGGTTTACAAAGTTCGTTCATTACGACAATCGAGTCATAACTATGGTATTTTTATTATAGACAGCTCTACGCGTTCATGAGGAAAAAAGTAATAAGTTTATATTTATTAAAAAATATATATTTTGTAATGTAACTAAAAATTTAAGGTTTTCGGAATTTTTCCTTTATGTGTGCTATAAAACGTTGCTTCATGCCAAATTTCAAGATTCTAGGTCGACTGGAAGTACCCTTTAGGTTTTGATTCCCTTGTGAGTACTTGCGAGTTTCAAAATATGCAGCTTAAATTGCTGTTTCTTTTGATTGCGTTGACATAGAAGTTTGATTTTGTTACAGCTTAAAGGTATTATAGACCTGAGTATTTGGTATGAATTTCAATTTAATACCTCTACGCGTTTACGAGGAAATGGGTAGTAAGTTTAAAATTATTAAAAAAATATATATTATATGATGTAACTAAAAATTAATGGTTTTCGTAATTTTTCCTTTATCTATGCTATAAGACGTTGCTTCGTACCAAATTTCAAGATTCTGAGTTCACGGGAAGCACCCTGTAGGTTTTGATTCCCTTGCAAGTGTCGAAAATTTGCGGCATAAACGGCTGTATCTTTTGATTGCGTTGGCTTAGAAGTTTGATTTTTTCAAAGCTTCAAGGGACAGTAGACTTGAGTAATTGATATAAATTTCAGCTTCATACCTCCACGCGTTCCTGAGAAAAAGGGTCTTGACAGACGGACGGACGGACGGACGGACGGACGGACAGACGGACAACAAAGTGATCCTATAAGGGTTCCGTTTTTTCCTTTTGAGGTACGGAACCCTAAAAAAAGGCTGGCAGAAATTAAATATACTACTACTAAGAGGTCTCCATTTCTACCGTGGATGCCATAAGGAATTGATCAGAAACCCGTCATTATTTTACTCTCTTATGGAAATGTAATGGTTTTGTCTTTGCAGCGTTTCGTATGCTTTGCCTATGCCATTTGGGAATAGGTGTTTGATGCTTGTTGTACTTAGATACAATAAGTATCGAAATTTAAAGCAATGCGTCAAGTGATCTTAATAGTAGTAGGTAATATCGTGATGTAGGTACACGACTACTCTACTTAAGCAAGAAGAGTATAGTTTCAGAATCTTACACAAACGCGCGTCTCAAGCGGTCAGCAACCGCGCCCGATCGTCCTGACTGTTCCGTATATCGTGTCTGTGAGACGTATCTATATGCTTTGCTCAAGCGCACTTTATATGAAGTTTGACTTCTGTGCCTATTCGTGTTTTGTGCCCGGACGGCACAGTCACCTCACCAGCGTTAACATCTGCCACGTAGCGTGTAAAAATATCTGACACGTCCTACTGCCCTGGTAATAGAGTCGTCTCAGATATGATGTATGCAGCTTTAGGCCCTGCGCAGACAGACTATCCGCGACGGACTTTTAGTCTGTGAAAATAGAACCTATGGAATTAGATGCAGTAACGCACACGTCGCGCAAAAAGTCCGGCACACAATGTATACAATCCACGCAGACTTTTTATGCGCCGCAGATTCGATCGCACAAAAAGCGCTGGCCCTTATTCTGTCAGATATTGGTGCTGGTACGTGTATGATTGGCTTTGCTAGGAGTTTGACCGTCTGGAGCGGCGGAAATGGGCGGAAGTGAGCGACGCCGGCCCGAGAGGCTATCCCGGATAAACTGTTTATTGCTGGTAGAGACGGTAATCTGTACTGTACCTGTCTATTTTGCTGGCTACATTGTACAATCGAATCAACTGATTCCTGACCCATCGCAGAACGATGTCACAATGAACGTTATAGAGATTTCGCCAGTCGAGCAATGCAATGTCACTATGACGTTTACTGTGTATAGGTTCTATGGTGGGTCAGGAATCAATTGGTTCGATGGTACCTACCTACTTACCCAGATAGGTTTAAGATCTGACTCTTTTTTTAATTATTGTTTTAGTTTCAAAACTACTTAAAAACCTCAAAAATGCTGTTTTAACACCTATTTAAATGATTCCAGCAGGTATTTCATGTTGCTTTTAGCAAATTAAATGTTGGCTCAAGTGCTAATTATAACCATAACAGAGCTACATAGTTGTGCCTGTCTAGTAAAAATGACAACCTATAATTTATTTTGAAAGCTAAATTGTTACAAATAGGCCGTAAATCCAACTAAATTAAGGCTGTCTTTTTTTGCATAAGCGTGCATTATTTGAAATATAAATTATACTATTGTAAAAAAAAATGTTTTTCATTCACAAATAACAAATAATAAAACTAAATAATAAAACTTACTTACTTAACGTACTTAATTAACTCAATAATCCAACTTAATTTTACTGATGACAAATCAGTTACTTCCCTATTTTCCTGCTGCCATTTCTATTAGGTACTGTTTATAAAAAGTTAGGTGTATACATGTAGGTTGGCCGTGTAGTAGGTATTTGCTTTAGACTACCACCTCTCCATTTCTTCCGTGAATCCAAAGGAGTGTCGAAGGAAAATTTAGCGACAGTCTAGCAACTTGTCACTAAATATATTTTAACTGACTTAAGACCTACAATTCCTCCAAAATTTGCAACGAAGGTTTACGTTTACTATTCAATGTTGCATGTGCTCTCCTTCCCCCTCCCTTTGGGAAAGCAGGCGTGATGTATGTATGTATGTATGTATGATATTATGTGTCTAATGCTTACATTCGGCCACACGCGGCGGCCTGGCCCGCGGCGGGCTGCGGGTTCAATCCCGCTCAATGCACATTGTGCTCATTATTCATAGCCCTTTCAATTGAGCATTTAATGCTTATTCCAATCGAAGATTGTATTCAAACAAAAGCCTTCGGTGTGGTAAGAGCTGCAAAAGTCTGCGCAGAATATGATTTTATCTTTAGAGTTTAGTAACATGCAGTTAGCTTTAGATTTTATTATTTTCATGCCGCTATTTGAACCATGACCTGTAGTTTAGTGTATTAGAGACAAGTTCGAAACCCATCCGGTGTTGGAGTTAGACCAAACCCTCTCCATTTCTTCATGGATGTCCTAATAGGCGAATAAGGAGATAGATTGAGATGTTAAGCGTCAGGCAAACATTACTATTGTACCTTTTTCATCGATGTTTCAAGCTAAAATTAGGTGTGCTATAAGTGAACTTGGTTTTGTCTATGTAGCGTTTCGTGGGGTCTGCTTACCCCATATGGGAATAAAGGCGTAACATACATGGTCTCTCTTCTAATTCTTTAGTAAAACAAAATTCATTGTCTTTGTCCTATTATACATAGATAGACATTACAAATTAAAATGGAAAAAATGTCTTCCTACCTTGCACGGTTAGTACCTACCTACGTTAATAATTCCATATAAGAAAAATAGTATCAATCATTTCAACCTGTCGCCGTACAAAAAATAAACACATTTTTTCACAAAACGTGTCCTTTTCAATTTCGAAGTGTTCTTTCTCCAAAAAAAAACCACTACCCCACAGCGTTTAACGTATTCCAATATTACTCGAAGCCGTAGGTAATTAAAAGTAATTAAATAAGGACTCCACGAGCGGTGACAAATAGGTGTCAAGATGACACGGGCCCGGCGCCCGCGCCGCGGGGCGCTGTTTGACGAGTCATCGTGGCACCGCCGACAATCGACTCGTGGATTCGATTCTAAGGAGCATATCTCTTTCTATGAAGCCTGCTAGATCAAAGATGGAAAAAAAGGAAAACAAATATAAAACGATTATAATCGAGTCCTTATACCATATGGCAGCGTTGTGAACGGTTGTGTAGCGCTGATAGTGATTTCTGGTGAATATGGTTAAAAAAAATACTGACTTACCTACATCACGTCTAAAAAAAAATTACCTACGTCACGTTACCCTAATGAAGAAGGCAGATCACTCGAAACTCTGTATAGACGAACCCACTGCTATTTCACGTTTTTTAGCCACTTGCCACTTTCAGCATATTTTTAGGTTTTTATTCAAGAGCTTTTAGGCTTTAGGTAAGCCTATCGCCTAAAATGTACCTTAACCTATTTCCTCAGTCACCTCTTTCGGTTCGACATCCACGTAAGAAATGGAGAGATGTTAAGCAAAAGTACAAAGGCGAACTTATCCCTCTCTAACATCCAACCTTCGAAATGTTGTCAGCGTAATGTGGTAGGGCTGATCTTCAGGTTTGTGTGCTGTGTAATTTTTTTCGGCGAGGGAGGATCTACATCATCACACATTTGTTGCATAGTCGAGTCGTACCTAACAGTAAGGACGTGGGTGAAGAAAGTTACTGGTTATAGTTCATTACCATGAATTTAAACAATGCATCAACTCCTGATTCAATATGTAGTTACTTTCAAGATGTGCCCAGCAACTTATCGCTATTTTATCTATGGCAAGCCATCACAAGAACTTCCCCGTTACAGTAAAGAATCAAGCAACAATTTCACAAGAAACACTTTACGATTATTCTAAATTTCTACTTTCTTTCACGGATCATTATGCATAAAACTTGGACATTACAATGTCTCGGACAGCGCGCCGTGTCGAATGCATTTCGCGGGCCTTCCATCACAATGCTCGCCCGACGAATCGATGACGAGAAATCGATATTATCGATTTCGTCATTCGATATTCGTTCCGATATAATTTCGTCGTGGCGTGGCTGGAAAATCGCGATCGAGGAAACCCTAGATTGCAGTTGAAAGAAACGTCGTCATGTCCTGATAGTAAATATTAGGACCACACCGGCACCGTTAGTCGCCAGTCATTGTTTAGTTTTTGTGCTTAGGTACAGTTATTTATGCGCGGTACGAGACATTTTTTGTAACAAAGAACTTAGTCATGAAATAAAAAAATGCTAATTGAATCCGTAGCCAACACCTATATCGTTGTATTTGAAATTTAAAAAAGTTTTTTTTAAATAAACACGCTCTGGTTAAAATTAACAAAACAAGCATTTTATTTACTGACAAATAAATATTAGGATCACTCCGCGAAGCATTTCATACATTAACATCACGCCTGTATTCCTAAACGGGTATGGCGCCACATACATAAACAAAACCATGACGAAGTATTTCACGCTTTTTGCATAGATTTAGGTTAAAATTTGATTTAAGAGGTACAATATTTAGTGACAGAGAATTTTCTTTTGCTTTTTGCGAAATTCTGCGACTCTGTCTCCTAAAACCAATTTGATATCTCTCTATTTTGCGAGAGTTGCGTCTGGTCTTTGTGGGTAGATACACAATTTCTATTCCGTAGTCATATTTGCCAAATGTATCATAAACTAACTCACTCCTAACTCATTTCAGCTACACAAAAACGTGTAAAGGATTCGTGCAACGTTAGACATTTTTATGCGAGTCGTTATTGGTTAGGAACATATAAATAAACTTAATAATAGGTGCGGTACTTACTAAGATTTTCATGTCCTTGTGTTCCGCGGACACGGAGTCGATACTAACCTGTGGAAGAAAACGAATGTTAATGAATTTACAGTGAAACTATCTTTTTTAAAGGCACAGTTCCTAATTCTTATGGAAGTAAATTTCAAAAGTAAAATACACTAATAAACAGACAGATTTACTTGCATTTACCATACCTAATACCATGGTCTGATGGTTTTTAGGGTTTCTGTTTGCATGTCCGTCCGGATATACCGTTATAATATGGGTCTCTTTAATTTCCTATCACAAAATTTTCACCACACAGGCAAAACGTTGTGTACAACAGCTTTTTGTTTACTTTCGAATTCGACTATTGTTTTTTCAATTTTTTTTCCATTTTGATGCAAATCTTTAATCGCGACCCAAAAGAGTTCTTGAAATGAGAATTCGATTCATACCATCGGTAAGTATGGTAGGTAAACTTTGGGCACATATTGTTTTTTTTATATTATAAAGAGAGGGCAAACGGATCGCCTGAATCATAAGCGATTACTTTCGCTCATCAACATCAGAGTAACCACAAATACATCGTCGGCCTATTGTGACTAAGAACGTTCTTTTGTTAAATATTCTACGGTCGTTGGCACATAAACACTATATGTATACTTAAACCTAAGTTTAATTGACTACCATTCGATAATAATGGACAACTAGGTATCTTTTGACTCATTTTACATTTTAATTTGCAACTCTATATTAGGTACTTCAGCATCGAAAATTAGGTGCCTCAAAAGAGTTCGCCGAAAGACATTCATTTTGATGAGCCCTCAAAATGTCTAATGTTTATCTTCCCTACAAACAATCGGCCACAAACCATATTCCCAGGGCCTTCAAAAACAAAAAACTAATTAGAAAGTCCCTAAAAAAGACCTATCATAAGGCGGCGTACACACGAGCGAATTTAATTTGGAGCGTTTTTAATTATGGCGGGAGATTCGTCGGCCGGTTTCGGCGCCGCGGCGGCCAGCCCTGTAATTACGGCCAGTAATTGCGAGCCCGGCCCGAGCGTATCCTAGCTGCCACTGAAACTAGTTGGCTTTGGCACAGGCGTAATTTTAGAGCTAGAAATCGTTAGTTTTTTGTGTCCGTAGATACAGTGTTGAAAGATTCGTTATGTTTTTTGGCTGTTGTGATGGTAAGTGGAAATGTAATTTCATTTTAGTTTTAGGTTGCTTTTAACCCCTCGTATGCGGGAAATGAAAAATATACTGCATTCGAGCGTCTTCTGTTTCAATATCTACAAATTATGGTGATTAAAATAAAAATAAAAAAAGATATCCTTAAAAATGGAGCAGATCTGCTCCGTAGCATACGAGAGGTTAAGGCTAAAGGCTTTATGTCACTGTCTAGACTAAATAATAGTTAGCTGATTGACTTGTTGGTTCGAGAGTTTCGCAGTTTACGTTTCACAATGGCTTACACACAGGCGTCGTAACTACGAGGAATCACAATATTTCACATTTATAATATCTTGCGTTGTTTTTGTATGAAGAGGTAACTTTATGAAAACAAAAATCTACATACAAGTTTCATCACATAAGAGATAGAGTTCAAAATCGTGAAATTAAGCATGTATTGGCACACGCATAAAACACTTCATAGATGCCGGACATATTATGATCCGGGCTAACGCAATAAGTTTAGTGTAATAGCACTTCTAATGTAGCGTAATTGCCCTTTGGGTAATGCTATGCACTCTCGGGCCACTGCTTTCTAATAGTTTAAAAGGATTGTATTTAATTATGATGACTTGCCGATTGTGGACTCAAAAAATATTTTAAGTCTACATTATAATAATTATAGATTAGGCCGGCGACTAATATGAACTACTGATGCACATGTCTACTGTTTGAACAAGCCCTTATTTTTTGTTCAAATTTATTTTCACCTGCTAACGTGCCACTTCCTCGGGTTTTCTTGCGTTTGTCGCCTGTTTAAATTATCTCTTACTTTGTCTCTAGGCTGGCATAAAAAAGTTACCTACTCGTTATAAAAAATGTTTTAAGCAGTCTTTGACTTTACTAAATATTGTTATCATCATCTATTATCTGTCCTGTATTTACTTCAGACGAATTAATAACTACGATGGCTTTAGCTTGTTGTTTTCTTCATTATTGTATGGGGTTGGCTGTCAGAGATCGCTCTGTAGCGATAAGACCGCCTTGTTTTTTGCGCTATTTTTGTGGTGTCCAATAAAATAGATTATACTTTGAGTTAATTACTTTTACATAATAAAAATTTCTCTAAACAAGGATTTCATAAGACAATACGTTACAATACGTTACAATGTTGCCAATTGGAAACTGAACTAAGTTGACATTTGTAGCGAAGTGCGAAGCGGAAATGTTCAGATGGCCATAAAGATAGGGCGGTCTACACGAGCGCTGTTGTGAACCGCAACGCTTACGTTGATATCACTGCATCTCTTGTCCTAGTCAGCTCTGTACCACAAACAATTGTTATTGTGACACTTACACGTGTACGAGATTAAATAAATTGAAAACAATGTTTTTATCACGTTTCTGTTCGAATGAAAAAGCCAACATAAAAATTCAGGAAAAGTAATTTATAACAAACACTAGTAGGTATAAAATATAAGTCTTACTTTAATCAAATTTCTTAACAAACAAGTAACAACCGTCGCAAAATTACTATCATTAAAAATCAGGCTTGCGAATATACCCAATAATTAAACGCAAACACTACAAAGAACTTTTAACGACACCAGCTAATAACAGACCGTATTAATTCTAATCAATACAGCCATTCACAGTTCACAAAATAGGCGAGATTAGATTTCAATAAAATACCAGATTAGCAGTGTGTCGATCGACAAAGGTGGTAACGGCGTGCTCTCTTTGTGAGCCGCGGGAGGTGTTTGTACGATGTAATCATACCAATTAAATATTTTTATTCCATTCGCGGTCTGTTGGGAGCATTGTGCCTTTGTACGCACTAGTCTAATAAGGTTAGGAAATCACCTCGGAATTCGAGATACCCAGCTGGAAATTTTGTAAATATTTGCATATTGAGGCCCTAAAAGTTGTCTCAAAACCTACATATTCTAGGGTGTGAGCGACTATTAAATTTCAAGGTCTAAAGTCACAAAAATCTGTTTTTTGCGCTTCTTTTGTAAATATCTCATTTCCTATGGATTTTTGCTATTTGTGTTTCTTATTGATATTGTAGAATACAAAATTCTCTACAAATTTTGCGTCTAATTTTTTTTATACGGTGAACCGTTTTCGAGATATAGGTCGGAGAGCGCGCGGTCACAGCATCACTTAAGGCCTTGGGTACTTCGATGGCCAAAACGACACAGATATTGTAAAACTTCAAAATGCTGCAGAAGTCGATGGTCGGGGGCACGGCCGTGCCCCCACCAAGTCGAGCGCGAAGCAAGCACTGCCGTACCATCCTTTACTGGATCCATTTCGCCGCGTTTTCAGGCACCTATTTGAGCACTTCTGGATAAGACCAGAACGCTGAAATTTTTGTCATCTAGTAAGCTATAATTACATACTTAAAATCCAAAATTTCAAATCAGCAGGTCATTTAGTACCGAAGTTAAACGAAAGCAAAGTTTCGCATTTTCGACACTCACTCACTCACTCATGATCATCAAAATAGAACTACTACCTACTTCCCATAAACTCACAAAGCTGAAATTTGGTACAGGATTAGGGATTAATGACTACATAAAGGGAAAAATATAAAAACTGAGAAAATTGAAGATCTGGAGTACCTGGTGACCCTGATTAGAAAGCACTAGAGCCCAACCAAACTACTGTCGAAATCGACATACCTCCTTTACAAAAAATATTGAACTTAGTGGGTCACCTCATTTCACGTCAAAAATCGAAAACCAACTGGTCTGGTACATAGAAAAAAATCAACTATAATTGCAAAAATCCAGGGTAGAGGGACACATCTTCTAATTTACGCCAAAAAACGAAGACAGTCAGCAGCCAACCCAAAGCCACATTGATTTAATTAATCAAATATTTATAATCATTGATCTATCGATAGTTCATCAAGTATATAATGGCGCGTTTTCGATCGGAGACCGGTCGACCCAAAGTGATGTTATGACCGCGCGCTCTCCGCCCTCTATCTCAAAATCGGTTCACCGTATAAAAAAAATAAAAAACAAAACTTGTAGAGAATTTTGTATTCTACAATATCGATAAGAAACACAAATAGCAAAAATCCATAGGAAATGAGATATTTACAAAAGAAGCACAAAAAACAGATTTTTGTGACTTTTGACCTTGAAATTTAATAGTCGCTCACACCCTAGAATATGTAGGTTTTGAGACAACTTTTAGGACCTCAATATGCAAATATTTACAAAACTTCCAGCTGGGTATCTCGAAATTCCGAGGTTCTTACCTTAATTAACCTTACTTTATTAGGCTACACTGCCATGAGCGACTGAACGTCTTTTGTTTAAGACGAAGAAATGACGGTGCGCTTTTTTTAGTTTTTGGTTTTTGTTTTTAGGCGGTTTAATTGCGATTTTAGAATCAGTTACTGTATTTTGGACTACGAAACGGTTGTATTGCGCTTCCGCGACATTTTGGCGAACTCGCTTTCGCGGCGGGCAAACTATCGGATCTATCAAAATTTCAAATACCTACAATTACTTTTTTTAATTTTGGTCAAATACTATTAGTCTGTTGTTATGTCGGTACTAATTTTATAAGTATTATTACCACTTTATGTAGGTAAATATATAATTAGTTTGATTACTTTTGGCGAACTAAAATAAAGAAAAATAGAGACAGTTTATAAAAGTAATAAAAGAACAGTAAAACGTGCCGAATTCGGTGAAAAATCGCATGGTTAAGTAAGTATAAACATTTTATTTTGAATCCCACATCAACGTTTATAATAAAAGTTTGAGTTTGAGTTTGAGTTTGAACGATAAAGTCCAATCTTGATCATACATTTCTAAAAAAAAAAGTGTACCCTGGGCAAAAGATCGTAATCAAAATGCACTCTACAAGTAAAATAAAACGACTACTAAGTACATAATGAACTATAAATTATAATCTAAATATAAGACTCGTTTCTGGAAATTACAATTTCGTCGTTTATGCTAAATTAATTAAGAAGATTGGGACGTTACGGTTTGTAATTGATAAAAAAAATCGTTTTCAATACCACATTTTTAAAACAATTGCGCTCCATTTTGATGTAACGTACTTGCAAGACGTTTTTTGTGTAACAGAAAATTGCATCGTAAAAAAATTTTATTCCACTTATTTTGCCTGGTTTCATCGCGCTTAAACACCGAAATAAATAAAAAATATTGACCATAAACTACCCACATGATCGTTTTAGCGTAATAACTACCGTCTGGTATGACGCATGATTATTATTCGAAAGTCATAAAAAATACAAAAATTCATTTCTTAAATTACACTTAATCAATAATAAAGAAAGTAATCTAATTGCATCTTTAAAATAAACCTTATAAAGATTTAATTGAAAGCATGGACAATCTTATTGGAATCCAATGGACCAAAAACGCCTGTCAAATATGTATATTAGTCCAAATCGATCACAATTCCCACAACATAAAAAACATGCCTAAAAAATAAAGTCACTTTAGTACCACGTTGAAGTAATCACAGAAAAAAATACCTCATTGAAGTAATGATTAGTTCCATTATGAGGCACAGGGTGATCCCCGTGCTGCTGGTAGTACGCGCAATGCATTTCAACCCATCAGCTTGGTCACATCACACGCGGAAACCCAGTGAAAAACTTGGTGGAAAACCTCTGAGAAAAACTCGGAGCAATTATCTTAACGAATTGATGCGGCGAACGAATCTCGCCTACTAATTGTAGGGTTTGGGTTTTGGTGCGACGCGGCGTCGGTCTCGCTCGCACGCTGTGCGTCTCGGTCGGTGGCGGGGCGCCGCCTCCACGCCGGCTTGGGCGGAGGCTACACTGATGCAATTTTTCCTAAGTTTTGACCCGGGGTAAGGTTAGGGGTGCTTAGAGGGATGTAATATATAGATCTGAATTTTACCTAGACGGTTTGCAGGTAATATTTTTTATTAGTAAAGTCAACATCCTAATTTAAGTAGTTGTCATTTTTTTAGCGCCTTCAGATTTAAGGTGTTCTCAAGTGTGACAGTGTTGACCTCTGGGAAGTTTATACGTACTTTATATGCATGGAATTAAGTTATCTACTTTAATTTCAAAAAATACTAAGATGACTTCTCTGTTAGTATCATTAGGTATTCAATCGACTTGACCATTTTTTTACTAGCATGGCTGAAAGTAGATTCTCACTGTAAAAATTCCTTTTTACCTTAACATTGAAGGAAATTTGACTAGTAATATTTAGTTAATGAACGTTTCTGAGTAGTCTGAGTACCGCAGCAAATATTTTAAGAACCAAAAGGGTTTAACCTAAAAAGAAACGAGTCCTCGAGAGCACGAATTGGGGCGGAAAACTAGCAATTAAAATGAATAATACTCCGATGCCATAAATCATGAAAAGCACGTGGATCGCGTATGATTTATCGCTTCACACCCGAGGAAATGTTATTGTTTTTGTAGAGTAAATAACAAAAGTGGTTCCCGGACGTAATGTTGCTGGGCTGTACCTATATGTGAAAGGATTGACCCTTTTTACCCCTGAGTAAGTTCAATGTAAAGACACGGTGACACCAGAGACAAACCAAAAACCAATTCCTACTTCAGATCGTATATCTGAGTATTGCTTTGTTTTCTGTATAATTCTGTAACTATTAATCGTTTTATTCCTTACTAAAAATAGTATTTAGTACTTAGTCTTAATAGCACTTACTCCCAGTTCTAGCAATATCTTTTACTACTTAAATAGAGATTTAAGTCAATGCTTCAGGTTGCCCTTAGAAACGAAATCGACATGCGAGTTTTAAGCTCGTCACACATTAAGCAGATACGGTAAGATATCTGTTACAGAAAATATATCTGTCAATATCGCTCCCTATACAATTCAATGAGCTACCACACACGCCGCAGATTTACCGTCAGGTATCTTTTGACATCGACATAATATGGAAAAATGGCATTTATACGCAGATAAAATATTATCGTATATGCGTAGTCTGTGACGGGCTTTACCACCGTGAAGTTAACCGCAAATCTGGGTGCACTTTCGAAAGACCGTTTTACCGTGATTCACGAGCGAGCTTTACCGGTAAGTTCCATAAAGATGAAGTATTGCTGCTTATCAATCGATGAGTCTTTAGGACAAACTACACAGGCTGCTTTGTTAAACTATCTGATGAAGACGATTATGATGATCATCTTGCCGATTTCATCATCGATGACCGCTTTTTAAGGGGAGTAAAAGGAGTACGGAGCATAACATCTATCCGGCTTTGGCCAACTTCACCTGCACGTGCCGGATGGTGGCAACGACCAATTTGTTGCCATGATGCTCCTTACTGGATAAAGAACAGGGCTCTGGTGTCCGAGTAAGTGGTGAAGTAACCACAAAACCTGGCTTGGGCAGTTGCGTAGAAGTATCATCGGCCTCGAGCCTTAAATCTTGTCTAAAATGATGTAGAAGGCAAGGGGAAGCCACTGCACTATCTACCCATGAAAGCCACCATGAAATACGATGACCAAGACCACTCGGCTCAAAAGTGTGGCAACCAAGAAGAGATCGCTTTTTACTGAATAACTTGTAGAGCCTTAGATGACACGCTAATCTTGGCTACAAAAACATGAGCACATCGTAAACAAATTAGAGTGCCGTTAACACTTGTACATAATTAAGTATTATATTTATAGATTTTAGTCAGTGATCTTAAGTGGATTAGAATTTTAGATCTAAATTTTATTTTCCATCTATTTCAAACTTGGAGATGTTGAACTGCGTGTACTGTCTGTCAAACGATAATTTAACGACTAGTACTCTCGCGTAACAAATGCACTTTTTTCAGGGGTAATAAATGTTTCCGGTTCATAATAAAGAATATCGGGACCGTTTCCCCGCGACTATTATAAAAATTGGTCCATTTTTTACCTCGCCCCAATCTGTGCGGGGGCGGATACGGCTCGTATGACAGGATACACTTTCCTGGCTATTGCTATCACGCGAAATCCACTCACGTTCGGTAACAGATGTGCGTTTCATTTGTATTTGGTGCATACAAATTGCTTTAATAGGTTACGTAGTTTAATTACGTCGAATGTTAGTTGGACTGTGATTGAACGCTATACTAGATAATCAATTGTTTTCCTCGTTGCGCCATTGGCCTAATCTTACCTAAGCACCCTTAAATTTTTCGCAAGTGCCTAGTAACATTTTGTTTTGTATTCTCGAACCTTTTTTTAAATATTTTTATACTTTGCAAATTGATAGCTGATTGTCAATGATTGTTTGATCTTAGCTTGGGATACAGAGTTACAAGCAATGATACAAATGACGGTTTTTGTTTCTTTTCAAAGCGAGATACACGTGACACATTTACGAACGTTCCTCCATCTGAATTACACAGCTACCCGGTCAGTGGGCAATCTTAAACAACAAGCGCCAGCCTCCGAGTAACTCCGGGGACAAAGCATAGATGTCGCCAGCGATAGGGAGGGTGTTTTGTATGGATTATAGAATAACATGCGCAAATGATAGTGATTACAGAACCGTGGGTGCGGCGCGCGTGCTTCGTAATTATTGTAATCTCGCGCACGCTGCGCCGGCGCGGCCCTTCATACTACTGTTACTCTATTGTTCCTGTTAACACTTATTCACAAAGCTTTCAACAAGGCTCGGTGGGTAGCCGGCAGTTGTTTGGGAAAATAATCCAGAATAGGCGACACTGCTGGGTGTTTTCAGAGCGCGAATGTGATCGCCTTTCATGCTTCTTTATGCGGCAACACACACAAAGGACATTTGATTTAAGACATTATAAAATTAACCCTTTTTTTACGGAAATGTGATATCTACAGTCTTATGGTGTAGCTCGGAAAGCTTGTTACTCGTATGTAGCATATTGTAAGAAAGGCATGTTTCTGGTGGCATTTTTGTTACTAATTGCCGTTGTTGTCTGAAAGTTTTACACAGAAAGTTGTCCCATAAATAGTGTAGAGATCTTGTCTGCCTAGTCTCGGACAAGTCTCTATTCCATTAATCAAACGCGTTTCAGCGCAAGCGCGCACAATGCGTCGCGCGCGCAGCTGCGGCGCCGCCCCGCGCCCGCCCTCGCGGTCCAACTGCCGCGCAAAAACTATTTCATTACGTTCTTTTAATTATTGCACTATAAATGAGATATATAGGTGGGCGTGATATATTGAATCGCATTTATTTGAGAGGACGTAATGTTTTGTCATAAGAGATGCGTAGGGAAATAGGTTTATGTTTACGTGACAGGATGGCAAACTGTCACTATTTCTATTTTTCATCTAGGTATTTTTTTTCCTAAAATCGAGCTCAAAGTGGCTGCGAAATGTGAAATAATCATGCCTTTGCAAAGCGTTTATTTATGGTTATGTTTGAAAGCTCATCAGATCAGCTTTTCGGTAAAGTCATTAATTTCTATTACCAGCAACTTGTACGATTTTAATTATTTTCTCTGCAGCCTCATCGCACAAAAATAGATAGGTACAATGAATATTCCTAAATTTTCTCAATGTAGTCTTAATACAAGTTACTTTACTTGTAGTAGGGGCTATAAAAAGTTAGAAAGGGTGCAAATCCGGTTGGAATCCAACACCAACTTCCATTGCATTAACTGCCAGTAGGTAAGTACTTACTTGCACCTATCAGATAAAGAAACGGTTTCAAGTTGCAACGGTGTTCGAAAGGTGCTTACTGAGTAACAGTGCTTTTTATTTGAATTTCGAACTTGAATATGGATTCTGATTGTAATATTAAAAAAAAATAGTATGTATTATGCATTGACATACCTTTATCAATGAAGCATACGAGTACTTATCAAAAATGAACATCAATACAAAATATTGTGATTTCCTTTTGATTTCATCGAAGTGGAGATAATCTCTCCTGATATACTTACTGGCTACCTAAACGTCCAAAATTCATTCAAAACACGTGTGATCGCATAGGCGTATTGTTGGCATGGATTTCGCTGAGCTCCATTCATGCTTTTGTCAATGGTTGGATATTTGAAGCCCGTTTCCTATGCAAAATGTCTTGTGATCCCGGAATAAAGATATCCATCAGTACCGCGGACGGAACAGAGCCGAGTCGCAGACAATGAGGTGTCGCCAGAGATGTTCACTTGACGGATATTGAAATGTCAACCCGAGTGTTTACAAGCATAATAGGATTAAGAGTTAAGAGCAATTGTGTTGGGAAACATTGCGAGGCTTCGCTGGATGTTCACATAGAACTCGAGATTATTGGAGCAAGAATTTATATTTGGTTGGTTTTTGGCGGTCTAACGTACTTACATTTTCGGAGAGTTTTTTTACAGTGACAACAATGTTCCCAAATTTTGACCAGGAAAATAAAAATCTGGCATTTTAATGTACAAAAGCACAGAACAACCTTTTTAAATACCAGACTTGGGCAACAGAACAGCAAACTTTGACAGCAAGTGTCAGATGACATTCGATTTTAATGATGATAGTGTAAAAAATAGTTTTACCGATTTTTGGTAAAAATTTTTTTTCCTGGTCAGGCTTTAAATGTAGAGCGACACTCGACCGCCGAGAAAATAATGTGCACCCGGAAGAGGAACTCTCTCTTACTCAACTCAACTTATAAATGTCTGTATTATGTCACTGTAATGAGTTTTTTTTTATGTTGCTGGGAAATAATGTCACTTATTCTTCTTGAAAAATACTAGTAACCCACGTCTGTTGCGAAACAGGCACTGCGCGCCACCGCTCTGTTCCGGAATTTGGCAGAAGGGCTACGGATAGGCCGAAAAATGTCGAGTTAAACTCGATTTAAAACGTAAGTTATCAGTATTTTACAAGATTAGTGATTCTCCCGGTGCTTCCATGTTCAAAATGTCACTCATGCAATTCTGTAACGTTAAAAAAATTACAAAGTCCCGTCTCAGGCGTAATAAACAAGAATTGAAGAATTATTTCATACAAAGGTTAAAAGTGAGGGTGGATAAGACATAGGCAATAGCAGTAAAAGCAAGCTCGTAAAGTGCATGTCCGGGCTCGCGTGTCGGCGCGCGCTGCACTCGTCGAGTGCGCCGGCGAGCCGCGCGACGTGCCAAACAACAAAATAAACCAGCCAACCCGTGTAATAATGGTGTTTCCACCCTGTAACAATAACTACATAATAGTCGAGAGCTTTTACGAGCTTTTGTGAGCTTGTCGAAGCTTCCACTGCGCATTTTTTGTGATGGATGCCGCGCGATGCTTTGCGCCACATTTTATGACTGAAAGTCTCATATTCATTGAATACTTGGGTACGTATTCCGTAGTAAAAGAGAGTATCGAGTTAAATGGGCGTTAAATCTGAATCTTGTTGGAGTCTTTGTCATGAGACTGCTTAAACGGGTGAAGTTGATAGACTTTTTCCGAGCATGTAAATTAAATTGAAGGGATCTTTAAGCTAGTGGCTTAGTTTTAATTCATGTTGTAGGTGTAACAACTTGATGTCCTATAGTGGTCCGAGACAGTGACAAACTGGCCGAGCCTTATAGAGCCCGCTTCGTAAACGCGCTGGGTATGGCGGCGGTATCTGTACTCGTGATTAATTCCGCCGATGCATAAGGGAAAGATAAACTGAACCATTAAACATGTAATGGTTGTTACCGGCTGAAAAATAAATTGAATTATTAAGCGTTCACGTTACTAAACATGAAAACTGAATGTAAACTAATAAAAATAGCCGATGATGGAATTCGAAACGCTTAAAACTAAAAATGTTAAAATAGAACAGATTGTGACTACAGTAACTAGGTTATGCTAGTCTTAAATGCTTAGTAGTACGGTATCACCATTTTTGTTAAGTAGCACCATTATTGTTGTTTTAGCTAAAATTAAGAGTAATTTTGAAATCAGAATAGATAGACGAGTTTAAGTTAGACAGCGCGTCGTGACGGCGAGCGCCGGAGATGCCGCGTCGCGTCGTCGAGATAAAATTAGCAGCTGTTAAACCGCGCAACACTCGGAAGACTTTATTAATTTACCGCAACGGACTACGCCTCCAAATGCCTGAGATGGTCCAGCGATAGATTTATTAATTATTAAACATTATAGTCCCATATCGTAACCGAGCCGTGTATTAATTATAAAATACGTTCAACATTGGAGTTCGAGATCGCAACCATTACAGGGCTATGTTTGCGGCAGTAATCGACTGAGATATTAATTCCTCTAGGTTTTTAATCAATTTCATTACGTCCATTTTATGAATTACTGCTATTCCTGCTTGTAGGTATGTTGGAATCATCAAATTACGTTAAATAGTTTTACGATATAAATCGCAGCTTTTCTGGCTTATCGGACCTTTCATCTGTTCCCAGTTGAACTAGTTCAACCTACCCAAATACATTTATGGTCGCAACAAAATTTCGATACAAAAATCGATCCAAGTATGGGAAAGATACTCATCGGCCATATAAAGGTGAGTTTAGGACGTTTAAAGAGGACGAACTCGACGGCGAGGTGAGGGGGACGAGGGGTTGATAGCCGCAATAAATCAAGATATTATCTGCGCGCGAGCATTACGTTACAACCACGCCAGTACCAAAGGGTAAGTCGCCGGGCCGGCGGATATATGGATGCAGCTTATGCCGCGCTCGCGTGCAACGAGCGTCCGAATTAGGCAACCATCTTTTCTTACATCTCCTACACAAATGGATTAAAAGTTCACCAAGCAAAACAAAAGAAAAGGAAGCGCCGAGAGACGAAAAAATAAAATCAAATTCAGATTTTTTAAACGCCAAATGCATTTATTATGGAAGTGTCTAGATTAATCATAGCGTTGCACTGAACCGTATATTTATAAGATTTAAAACCATATATCCCAATTTACAGATCTAAAAGAAATAGTCAATGATGCCACAAACTGTAATTAGTGGCTGCAGCTTATAATTTTGTAGCCATTCATTAAAATTCAACTAAAGACGAAGAGTTCAACGTGGAACACAAATCAAATGCGAGTTGCCGATGGCCGGTGGCTCCATAAATCAGAGGCGCGCTTAGGCCTTCTTAGCTTTTCTAGATAGAGATTTATCCCGTAATAACATGTTGTTTTTCAGTAAATCAACCGCCGAATTATCCGGTAGAGGAGCAATGATTAATCGGCGGGCTGCCGGGGTAATGGCGATGGCGCGCCCGCGGACTCGCGGATAGAGCGCTCTACTTACCGCTTACCGCCGCCTGGTGCTGCTGCCTTGGTCGTCTCTAAGTCGGTTTATACTTTATACACCACTACTTGACCGCCAGCCATCGACGTGGTGTTTTGACTTTTGACAGTTCCTATTTCAATCGTTACTGTTTCCTCATCGAGCCTGAGATATCATTGAAATAGGCTGTGGTTGATTGACTGATTTTGACTTTTTTAAGTACTAAAATAGGAAATAAAACCATGGATTTATTTCTAATCTAACTTATCCTATAGTACGGAATTCTATTTACTAAATATCACTTATTTTAGGGAAAACGCCATGAGCAACGAAGTTTCTTTTAGATTTGTTGTTAGGTCCCTGTATTTGAAACCAACGCACGTATTTTGTAGTGGTAAAGTAAACATTTCAAACTTTGATAATAAATGTAATGTGCTCGAAAATAATGAGAACTAAAATGAAAAATATTAAAAGTCTCATGAGAAAGTTTCAAAACCGAGCGACACGTCCGAGAGCGAGTCAATATCGTCGGAAGAATGCAATTATTTTAAAACGAGCCCATTCAGCGCAGTCGACATGATCTCATCTCGCTGTAACTGTTCAACGATTAACTTTAATTAAACGCTATCTTTAATTAAAATTACACGCGCCGCTCCATATTTCATAAAAGTAAATAAAATACCTTTGTAGTGCATCTAGGAAGTCTTTATTAAGATTGCGACTGCGAAGGGGCGGGGCGGGCCACTTGGTCGGGTATTTGAATAATTGGCGTATTACAAGTTAACGTTATTAAGTTAGACTAGAATAATTCGTCTGTGTAAGTACAGTTTGTTTTAGAACGCATTTATGCTAATGCTAACTGATCACCAAATACTTGTACTTATCATGTGCCGGAACTTGAGAGTGAAAGGCCTTTTATTGGTTTGGCAAGTCTGTAGTAAGTATTTCATGATTACTTTAAAAATTATAATCATAGATAAAATGTAGTAGTACTTGGAAGTTTTGAACTTAACCTAGTTTTTTTTCGACTTCATCCTGTAACGGTTCAGTGTTCTGTTCAGTGGGTAATAAAAAGCAACTATACCAATTTATCTAAATCAGTAACAACTTCTATTACTATTCACTAAGAATTAAATTACAACAAATTGTATACCTATACATATTTAGGTACGCATGTAACCAACACACTTAGATTGGGTCTCAAGTCTCAGCCACAGAAAGTGCAAGGAAGAGCGCTCAGCGGACGGGCCGGGCCGGCGGAATGCGAAGTTTGCATACGCGGCGTATCGCCCATATTTCAACGGTAATGATAGCGAGCGAGCGTGATAATAATTGTTATTACTATGATCCACATCTGCTATTATTTTATAATTGAGGGCTTTTGAGTGAAACCCTGCAATTATAAGAAGAGCCTCCAGCAACATGCAACGAGGTGCGTTTTTGCCTCGTTCCCTAAATTATGATATATTTACTGAAATTCGTTCCCGATGCTTGCGGTGCATTCGCTGGATAAATCATCGACCGCTAATGCGATAAGGTAAATTTATTCATATTAAAGTTATACCTTTGCAGTTTAAGATGATTAGGTGGCAATCGCGCCATTTTGAAACAACTTGATGGATTACTTTATGCCTTCAAGTTGTACACAACTTTGATCTAATCTGTGACTAAAATGTACCCGACAGCTTTTCACATTTACGTCGAGTTGAAGTGCACCTTTCGATTAGCCATCTAAATTTTAATCGGCCAAAATCTACACCGTAATCCCTTTGAGGCTCTGAGAATGGAAAGTTCATTATTTATTAGGAATATTAGTCAATTTTTATTTAGTCAAAAAAAGCGGGCAGCGACGGCGGGACGGCCGGCCACTGCAATTAAGCGAGGCTACCCTGTAATTATGGACAGTAAATTCTGGACGCGGCCAGGACGCGTCCGCGGCGCGGCCTCTATCTGCGGCTTACTCTAGATTAGCTCATCCACTTACGTGAACACTTACGCTGCACAAAAGAAGTTGGAGTAGGGACAAATTCGTGAAAAGTTAAAAAAGAAATCAAAATGAGAAATGAGAAATTAGAGTTCTTAATGTGGCTGTTGCGAATATTAAAGAAATAAAGACTAATTAATATAGATACGGCCGTCTATTTTTGGCCCTTTTTATGTCATTGAGCTTGTGGTGTTCATATGAGTATCTACGGCCACTCATCATCCCCTGATGATGCTCCTGTATTTAATTTAAAATTGGTAATTGAAAAAATTAAACATCCTACGATTCTCGTGACACACGTGTGTTTGTCGGAAATGTTGACGTTGGTATTAATTTAACAATTCATGCGGTACTTTGACTAGGTTCCCCTATTGTAAAGTAACCGTTAAAACGTCGAAAACTCAGCGCAAGGAGTTAAAAAAACTGAGGTTAATTACATGAGGGTCCTATCTGCGGTCGCATCGCCGCCTTCTAATTGTCCCTCTTATTTAAATAATTTACAGAATATAAACTATTTAAAATTCATGTGTAACATTTTCTTGCGTATGTTGAATGTAGAGTAGGTACCTATTTAAATAGCCTCTCAACCAAGTCATGTTTAGGACAAAATATTCACATGTTCTCTTCTTGAATAGTTAACAGACCTGTCACAGAGGATACTTTTTACGATAAAAAGGCTTAACCTCATTTGTTAGAAAATAAAAGTGAAACTACATCGAAATTATAGGGGGCGTTATCGATACGCAATACGTTAACTCGTCAGAGAAGTTTCACGTTGATATTCATAACAGGAAATGGGTAGATAGGTATTAGTATCGACGCTGAAGCGTGTCGATCTCTGACCCCCATTCATTGACAATTAGGCTCATGTCGTGACGCAGGCTTGTCGTTGTCGAGATTTGGTCACAATGGCCTTCCCGCCATGATTCGGCGGAATTCCGAGCCATTCATACGTACCTGCACACGTGGCGGCTCTAAGCAGGCGCTTGGATGAGCGATACGTGACATAAGGGTTTAGTCTCATCTGTTACAGACAAGGTGATCAACGTGACACTTTCTCTGTGATACTTTTTTTATTGTGGTGTGTTAGAATGTATGCGTTTGATGATAAATTTTATCAGTTGTGTAGACCACAAAACACGTTTGATGATACACACATTTGATCAGTTGTGTTGACCACCAAACAATACTTTGCTAAACTTGAGTAACAATAACCTCTATTGCCCCCAAATACTTTATAAAGAAGAGATCCTGCAGTCAAAATAATAATTTTAGGATTAGGTGCGAAAAATAAAAAAGACATTTTTTTTGTCTTGGCTTCAGGCAGTAAATTTCTTATCAAAAGTTGGGATTTCAAAGATTGTTCGCTTTACAGTTTAAACTTCACAATACGAACCAACTAACTACAAAATGAAATCATTTTAATGCAAGCAATACAAACAATCGACTGTAAATAAAGCTTTTATTTTACCAATAAAATAAATCGTGGCAAAGCAATGGACTTTCCAAAAAGAGGAGTGGGAAGGGCCGGTCCGCCGCCAATGGCGACCTGCGACCTGCTATTTGCATACAATGCTGCGTGGGCGCAGACGCATTCCGCGCGCGTGCGCGCTGCACCGGCGTGCCTACATTAACGTCATACGTACTGAAGGTAGAGCCATCAGTCACTCACTATTTTAAACATGAACCTTTACCTTAAAACTGCCAATGGAAGAACGCTACCTTTTTGTGTCAAACATTTACGTTTACGCAATTTTTCGTTGGTTTTTCGTTTTGTGGTAAGTTTGTGAAACCATCCTGTATTGTATAGCATAGTGGATGTCATACATACATATATACATACATATTCTCATGCCTGTATTCCTATGAGGGGTAGGCAGAGCACATGAATTCAAAAACCAGTGCCACGTTTAGCATAGTTATATAGTGGATGTGCCCTGCCAAAATAATTGAATTAAGTATTTAACGAATAAATGATAGTTACTAAAATAAGTTGTACCATAGTAGTAGAGCCGCCATCATATGCATGATAGGAAACAAGATGATTTTGTGAAGGTACTTATAGTCAAGAAGCTATAGTGCACATTCCAACATTTTGTAATCTTTGTACCTACATTTAAATAAATAAATATCTCTGGACAATTTTTACACCAATCATCTAGTCCCAAAGTAGGCAATTTAATGCCTGTGTTATGGGTACTAGACAACGGATAAACATACTTATATATAGATAAACATCCAAGACTCGAAAGCAAACATTCATATTCATCATACAAACATCTGCCCTGACCGGGGATCGAACCCGGGACCTTAAGCGTCACAGTCAGGTTCTCTAACCGCTGGGCTATCCGACCGTCAAAACATTTGTAGGTAAGTACATAACATCACACCTCTTTCCCAGTGGTCTAGGTTGAGACCACTTTATTCCACTTCTTTAGCTTCATCCACATCCATGAATCTTTTTATATACGTTTCATCAGTATCGGGAACTCTTGACCCGACCTGTTTCTAAAACCTTTATGACCTACAAATACAACGATTACACACTCCCCAGCCAGACCAACAATGACAATATTTTGGCATCTCGGAGCATTTTTTTTATTTTTATTTTACTGACTTTCTAGGCCAAGATCGAGATACTAATCCTTTTTTTCTAATAAGTTCTACTATATAAATCAATTTCTGCACATGCTACACCGCTATGGCAATGAGCGTAATAACGATCTTTATTTATCAAGCAATGCAATTTCACTATTTAATTTACTGTAAATAAATAGGTCCTATGATGATACGCTTTAAGCTGTTTACTGATAAGTCAATTGAGTATCCTATGTGGACAAATAATGTCAGCGGTGTTTATACATTGACGACATCATCGTGTTAATTTGATTCGGTCATTCGCAGCCAGTAGCGAACTGCATTGCGGTTGCCAGAGAGATTTATTACGGAAGAGCTCTCCCCCGACGATGCGTCGGATCAGGCCTGTGATTAATGTTGCAGCCGCTTGCTCTATTTACACTACTACTGTCGTAAAAAGTTAGTAGTACATACATACTTAGATACATACATACAATTACGCATATGTTCCCAAATGGGGTAGAGCACACGAAACGTAACACAAAAAATGACTATTTCACGCGTGGTAGCCACTTCCACTATAAATTTTAGGTTTGAAAACAGATGGAAGAGGTAAGTACCTATAATAGTGACTAGTTGTTAGCCTGGCACCCAAAGCATACCTTAAAGGTGGTTTCGCCTATCGTTGGGCATACACCCTCCATTGTTTTTCCATCCCGATCGACTGTCTGTCTCCCTCTTCCAGACTAGTTCTGCTGTCTTCGTAATGTCTTCAGACCCATAAAATATTGAAAACATACAGCCATGCTTATTTATAAGTACCGAACGAGTATCCATCAGTGTGTATAAGCAGATATGTAGCTGAGTGACCGAGCTTTTCCCGTAAAAGTTTATGAGTGAAAACTTGGAAAAACACATTTTCCTCGAAAGAATGAATTCCTTTATGTTTTGTGTTGAAAAGGGAAAAGCAGAGATATATATGTATTAAAATAACAACAAAAATCCAGCCTTATTAAGTCCCACTGCGGAGCACAGGCCTCCTCTCAATATGAGAGGGCTTGGGCCATAGTTCCCACGCGGGCCCAGCGCGGATTGGGAACTTCACACACAACATTGAATTACTTCGTCGTTGTGAGCAGGTTTCCTCGCGATGTTTTCCTTTATCCAAAAACACGTGGTAAACATGTGGATGTCGTAAGAAGCAAAGCCAGTAATGAAATAGCTTCCGGTATGCTTTTTTATTTTATTTCGTTTATCTATGTTTAAACCTAAAATTATTCTAAATGTGGCTACGGAACGTGAAATAGTCATGGTTTTGACCATGTCACGACTTGTGTGCTCTAACTAACCCATAAAGAACCACAGGCGTGACTTACGTATGTATTGTAGTCGAAATAAAAAGACGCCAGTCTTAAAAGTAATACAGAGACTGGCAATGTCACCACATTTTCTAATTTCACTCAGCCTTATCTCATTAAGAAACCTCGAAAAATTAATTCCGAAAAATCTCGCCCCTCTGAACTTCATCCCAACGAAATGCAGATTAAAATGAGGGTAAATAAACTCCCATGCCTCTCATGGGTTCGCGAATTGACCGCATTACGAGCGCGACAAAGCGGGCTCCCCCGAGGTCCATTTATCAAATGATTATTTGATTTTCTTGTGTTTGATCACTGAACACATTAGAAGTTGCATCTGAGCGCGGGCGCAAATTTGGTAGCTTCACTTTGATTTATTTTGGGTTATTTTTGTTACATTCACTTGGATAATTTGAAGAATTAATTCAATGAGATTTGCATTTTTGAAGTGGAATTATCTCCGGTTTTTATAGCGTGGCAGTAATTTCCTGTAAATTCATTAAGTTTTGATTACATATCTACACAACTGACAGTACATAACTACATACAATCACGTCTTTATTCCCGAAATGGGGCAAGCACACGCGACGACACGACGTGAGTTTAAAACAGATGAAAGGTATTACTAGTGGCAGGTTGCTAGCCTGTCGCTTAAAGCATACTTAAACCTATTTTCTTAGTCGTCTCTTACGAAATCCTCGTGAGAAATGGAGAGGTATTCTAACCTGACATCACACTGACCGTACAAGATAAAAAAAGTCCTAAAGTCAATCACACCTCGCAGAATCGAACCGCAACCCGGCAAGCCTCACGCGCTGCGCCCAACCGGCTCGCTTGTCAACTACCGCGCACCCTCGCCCTGTGAGGATACGTCTTATAAAATACGATCTGTTTTGATTGTGGCCTGGGGCACAAATCAATTAGGACTCCCCTCGGCCCCCTACGGTGCTGCGACGAACCAGTGGCTCGTTTTATGACACATCTCACAACGATTCATTAACATTCAGTTTATTACGACCAATTGACGCTAACCGATTTATGCGCGTAATCATATTGATTGGATATTTTGGAGGTTAATGAGGTCTAATCATTTGACGGTGACCACCGAGGTTTAAAAGCGTGATTAAAACGAGTTTGACGCTGATAAGGTGGAAAAGAGGTAGCCGAATTCAAGGTAACCTTTAAGTGGACCATAGATGGACTAATAGTTGGAGATCAATCGAGTTGAGTTTGGGGCAGACTTCAAGCCCAATGCACAAAGTTTTAATTTTAAACTGCAGATTTCTTAAAGCTGACTGCTCTAAGTAGTCCGTTTATGGAAACCCTAAGATAATTTGTCTCTCCGTGCCTAAAAAGAAGAAGACGGGTCTACTAATCAGTCTGCTTTATTGACAATCCATAATCTTTAAAAGAAAATAGGTAACTCAATGAAATAATTTTCGCATAATGCGTTCGATTTCATGAAAATTGACTTGTCCGTAGCAAAACTACAGTATAATCCGTGTTGAAAATTAAACTACTAAAACGAGATTTATTTCGATAAACCATCTCATAATTTGATAGCATCATTAACCATATCGATTTACTATTAATCTCCAATTTAGTGTAGGATCTAATATAGAAAATAATGACGTAATAGAGGCCGCTGGCTACGGGGTCGTTTCCCACGCCGCGCTGGATGTTAAGGCTGCTCGGTGATGTTTAATCTTAATTAATTTTCCTAAAACCATTTAAACAAATAGCTTCAATAATACGCTTCTTAATTATAATTTCGGATATGACGGTACAACGGCACGTTTAAGAACTTGTATTTATTTGTTCATGCTAAGGAAAAACAAATAATGCATTGGTTCATACGAGTAGAAAGCTTTCGTTAAGGTTTTGTTCGAGCTAAGGTTTTTAACTTGCTAGGAACTACGTAGAGTCGTAGATACTTTTGGCTGTTTAGTTTGTTAAAAAAAAGCCTTCTTTTTCAAGCCAGAGTTTACTTACACGAAAAAAAATGTCACATAAATTTTGACGCCTTAGACCTCTATAATCTGGAAACGTCACAAGTGAATAATAAGTTAGTAAGTACTAGAATCAAGCTGTGCGCGCCGCCCCTACAACATTATTAAAGGCGAAAAATAAATCAGGTTTCGGTAATCAGAGGCTGTCCTGACCCGCTCGCAATATTTCTAAAAGCTATTACAAATACATTTATATTACCTCACAAAAAATCTCTCGAACAATTTTCGCCACATAATGAGGCTATTACGTGGAATTTTGTTTTACCAACATAATAACACCGCCTTTTATTCGAGCAGTCCTAAGGACCTTGTGCATTCTAAAGGACAATCCTTCGCGGCCTGATGAGATTTTCGTGCTAAAATTTTAAGACTAAATTGGTGTCATTATATATTTAAAGTTGTGGATTAAGACTGCGGTCAAATCGGCCATTAACCTGGACGTGGCACGACTTATATGTCTGTATGAATACTTTATGTTACCTGCGGGCAGTGTCTAGCAAGCGACTAGCCTTTAGTACCTAATGCATGGCTAATGGGCCATGGATTTTGCATAAGGAAGTGTTTTAACGGGAATGTTTAAGTCCTACTTTAGTAGGTATAATGATTTCATTAGTCGGTCATGAATAAAATATATTTAATAACTTTTTATGAATGGTCATACCTAATTATTCACCTCCGTTAAATATGAAGATATACCATACCTACTTCGAAACAAATTAGTAAGTATTATAATTTTACCAAAGCCTTTGAAAGTACCACATATGTACATACATAAACATTACGCCCTATTCCCTGTGGGGTAGGCAGGGAGAACAGAGCGCCATTCGCTTCTATTCTGGCAACTTCTCTCGCTTCACTCACATTCATCACTCTCCTCTCGTCATACACGCTCCTCTGTTTCAGGTAGGTACTTCTAATTTGCCCTCTTTTTAGAACAACGCTATCGAACCAAAACAAAGCATTTTAATTTCCACCCTTCTTCAACCAAACTTTCGCACTTTAAACTTCTTTGGCCTTTAAATTAGCTCAGTCATGCATTCAGTGTTGCCATGACATTGAGGTCCGCAGTCAGGCTGGTCAGTAATGGCGCGCTCGTGAGCTGTCCATTACGGCGTCGCCGCGTGCGCACCCGGTCTGCAGCCATCGCGGTCCAAATCTAACTCGCCATCAACCTGCTTCATAGAGGATAGAACCTATAGAGAAACAATGTTCGCAACCCCGGTCCGCAAATGTTTGTTTATTTCAATATACTAACGTGTAGTGTCACTGTCACAGAAACTGTATGGAGCCAACAACAGATCTGCGTGCAACTCCTCATATTGCTAGATGTAAATTAATATACTTGCGTAATGACGTACTGTTCCATTCGTTGGTGTGGTAAAAACGGCAAAAATTCAAATTTGAAAACAAACGGTGTTACATTTAACCGGTAATTAACAGTAAACATGCATTTTTCAATTTATATTCATTTTTAGTGCAGCTCAAGTTAACTGGTCATTCAAAATGACACATAATTATGCATCTCACTTTCACCTAGGTGTCATCCCATTACTTCATCTCATTCTGTCAATACACAGTGTAACTAGAGTTGCGCTGTTAATAATCAAATGATGTATCGATATTTATAAGTATTTCGTATTCTACGGTGCCGAATTAAATAAATGTTAACATAACATAAAATCACGCCTTTGTTCCCAAATGGGGTAGGCAAAACACACGAAACGTGAAATAGACATATCCATGATTATGACTATTTCATGCTTCGCAGCCACTTTTAGCATCATTTTGGGCCAATCAATCAATCAAATCAATTTTCGAGGTTCGTGTTGAGGGGCCGAAGTCTTCCACTGCTAACAATTACAGTCCAGTGTCCCCGCGGGTTTTATTTAGAAAAAAACTGCTTTTTTGTATTTTTCAATAACAATCATTTTTGTAAAGTTTTGATTGTATTCACTTAAATTAAATTAGCTGTAATCCGCTGTGATTGAAAGTAGGTTTATTTTAGATTCATTTAACGAAACAGTTCACTGTTTACAGTAGGTAACCTTGATAAAAAAATTCGTATTTTTTAATTTTTTGACAGTTTTATTTTATTATCTCGGTCCAGATTAGCATTTTTTTTTCAATAAACCAAAAGATGACTGCATTGGTAAGGAATTAAATTTGTTGGTGAATTTTATAATCTTTTATTTTAAAAGTGGTTTACATTTCATTTATAATTGTACAAGACCGATATTAATATTGAACGATGAGTGCGAAGACAGAGAGGTGAGCTTGTTTTAAAAATTGCTTTCCAGGACAATTAGTAAAAAAATACTATTATCGATATCGATATTATCGATACATTTGTAAACTTGCCCAACTCTAGTGTGGCGCGCGATCTTGGGCCGGCCAATAAGAGCACAGCGAGGTCTTCAATTGTTTTGCGGAATAATTTCCGAACAACCAAGATGACATTAGTACTCTATAGGTTATATCCTCAATGACCTGCTTGTAAACTAGATGGGCAGCTGTTTTTCAATGGAACGTCAGAAGTTCAAAAGGGATATTCGGTCTGTACCTATTGAACGAAAAATAATTTTACTGGCGTAGCAAATGATGAAAAGGATGTAGAGTTTACTATTTCAAACTTGTGAAAGATAAGGTTTAATTGATTTATCTGTGGAATTGTACAGTCGCGTGCAATAACATGTAAACGTTTCCTAGTTTCCAAAAGTATGTATCTACATAACGTATCTTAATTATGTATACAAATTCACCGTACAAAATGATGTGAATTTGTATACTTAATTAAGATGCCTTGTGTGGGTACTTATTTTTGGAAATTAGGAAACGTTTACATAATTATTATTGCACGCGACTGTACATATATCGTCGTATCCTACGAATAGGGGCGTAATTACCATTAATGCCTTTTTCCTCTTCTTTGATAATCGAATTCTGTATTTTTTTCCACATCTACTAGTCTTAAAAATATAACAAAGTCATTTCATTACTAAAAGTTATTCAAGTTTTTCAAATGAGCCACAATTGCAATACCTCTATTTCTTCCATCGAATAACGCCTCTATAGCCGTTAGATACCTTTTTCGCGGAGAAGTGAAGCGCGGGAAGTCTAAATCGCCGGTCGCGTTCGCCATTACGCCCTTTTACACGCGGAGTGTTTGCACATATGCTGGCCTGGGACGGTGTCGTTATAACCTTTACGCCCCTTTTCCATGGAGATAACGTGTTTACGACACCATTTTTTAAGGCATTAACTAGCTTACGCCTTTATTCCTCGTGAAAAAAAAAATGTAATTTTTTTAAACTATATTGGTAAAAGGAATTAACTGACATATTTTACATAAATTACATAAAAACAAAACAAATATTTAACCATAACAATTGTAGGGTGTCAAGTATTTTTACTTTTTAATTTAAGATTACTAGGTTTTACGCTGATTTTTTTAAATAGTTTAAAGCGTCTCCTGTAAAATCAACTTTTTGTAGTTACGCCCCTTTTCGTAGGATACGACGATATGTCAGTAAGACCAAAATCTTACTGGTGAAAGTAACAAATTTCATTGAAACAGTAACAATTCCTAGCAATGTAGCATTTTTAAGCACCATTTCTTCTGAAGTGCATGTTGTATTGAAAAGAAAGTTGGCAAAAAATATGGCTCAAATTCAAAATGACTTCACTACTCCTAGAACGAACAAAGTCATAGCCACAAGTTCCAAATTTTGTATTTTTTTTAATTGTAACCATTTTTTTTACTTGTCTGGTGATAGTTTCAATTTTAAAATCCAGCATTAATTTATTCGTTGGCTGTCCGCTATCCCACCGCCGCGTGCGCAGTGCCCCCGCGCTGCAACCGAAAGTCACGATCCAAATCTAGTACAACAACAACCTGTTTACGAAGTTTGCTACTAAAATTGTTTTTTTTTTTCTGTTAAAGTTTCAAGCCGTCGAAAAATTTTATAAACATTTTGGTTTGCCGTCGAAACCTAATGGAATTAGCTAAGTAGATATTTTCTTATGAATAAAAGACGTTGTAGTATAAGAATTACATCTAAATACACAGGAAACAAATTTTCAGTGAAATTTACATTAATTTACTTACGCCAGTTATCTTGAACATTTCTGTCGGAACTATAATCGTTTTCCCACGATACCCATAAGTCTGAAGACGTGACATCATCGTATGGGCACAGAATAGATAATAGTACAAGTACAGAAGCCTCACTGCTTTGATTTTCACAAATGCCGCCTTTTTATGTGCCTACATAATTATTATTAACAAACAGACCGCACGCTAGCAGCCGACATTGAGCTCTCTGGCCCCGCGCGAAGGTCGACATTACTCCACACCTTCTCAAATGACCCGAAAATAGGGTTGTCAAGTCAATACTTTAATTAAATTTAAATACCTACCTATTATACCTAACTATCCGCGTGGTGTCAGAATAGAATAACACCACTCTATTTCTTCCGTGGATGTCGTAACAGGCGACTAAGGAAATAGGTTTAGATATGTTTTAGGCGACAGGCTAGCAACCTGTCACTATTCTACCTCTTCCATCTTTGCAAACCTAAAACTATGCTAGAAGTGACTGCGATATAAACGTCATCATGGTTTTGTCTATATTACTTTTCGTGTGCTCTGCCTACCCCATTTGGGAACACAGGCGTGATTGTATGTATGTAGGTATCTATCAGATTTATGTTATTTGTAATATTTAAGCCAAAGATACATTAGGCGACATTTGTTGCGTTACATTTTTTGTCGTGCGACATGTCGAGCGATGTAGCGCGACGTCGCCCGACATCGCTCGACATGTCGCGCGACACGTGTATATACGCGGATGTAAGTCGCGCGACATGTCGAGCGATGTCGCCTAATGTATCTTTAGCTATACCTACTTAGCGGTTACACTTTTATTTATTCTATGACGCGGGGTCGAATATAGTAATTTAATATTTTTCATTTTCCCGACAATCTACTGCAATACAGAATATTTTGGATTCATTTTGCTAATTAAAATATGACACGCGTTTGCGATATAAACTGAATCGTGCTGCGTAAAAAAAGAGGCGCGCGTGCTGTGCGGGTCAGTGCGCGGCAACCACTGATTAGGCCTCATCGATGAGGCCGCCGATATGTACTTGTAGCTCGGCGGCGGAACGGCGGAGTGACACCCCCCTGGTATGGGTAGTATTTTTTATCGTCGTTTGATATCATTGGTTTTCAACAAATTTACGTGTGAAACTGAAACAGTCAATGACTTACCTATTTAAGTACGTACTTTATACGACTTAATAATGAGTATTTTGAGAATGGCTAGGATTAAACATGTCTCTTAACAAATTGCTATGAGATTAAACAATATTCAGCGAAATATGAGCACAGTGATCATAATTATAAGCATTATTGTTCCAGGATCTGTTCCCGCTCACGTCGTTATCACTTAATGGTGCGCAAGAGCGCGCGCTATTACATAGTTAAAACACGGGTAAAGCAGGTTAAATTAGACCAAGTTGATTTTGTTTTGGCGCGCCGGCGCGGGCGACGTGCGTCCGCGCAGGCCCGGCCCAACATTATCCTTGTAATTGGTGATTTTGTGCAATTTATGGCGATTCGCGCAATTTACGAGCAGCGGACAAGTGGCGACGCTTCGCTTTTCCCCCGACTGCGGCAAAATTGAAGCGAACTTTCAATTAAAATTTTATGTTCCACAAATTACCTGACAATAATAACGACAGTCGCGTTTGTGTGTTTCACGGTAATAGTTCGCGGACTGCATTTATTTTAATAGCCCTTTCAGCTAAGCCAGCCCTTACAGCTAGTCGACGGCGTTTCAAATTAAATGCGCATTTGTTCACTAAAGTCAATTACTTAGATTTTTTTGTTAAAAAAAGGAAACTGTTTATTAATTTGACAATTGTTTAAATTGGTGACAGCTGTATTAAAAATATACAGGTACTAAAACAATTAAAATAACAAGGTGCACGGTGCACTGCCAATAAGTGTAATGTATAGAAGACGAAGTTCACTGAATAGTTTATTTAGTTTTTTTATTCCATTAGGACAAGCTGACGACATAATCTATATCACTTCGTCTACTATTGTAGTTTTTATAGTTTACAGTTTACTTAGGTAAAGAACATCATGTCCACACAGCTCTGCGACATCCATGCACTTAACATTCACGGCGTCCGACCCGTGACAGCCTCTGTTAAATGGAATTTTGTGACACAGCTTGTAAAGTTTTAATGAAATAATTGTTTGTAAATTATTATATGTTGAGTTAATGTGGCCCTTCGGCAATAAATTGCACGTAATTTAAGGCGGGTAAGGATACGCGGCGTCGCGGGCGCAGCGCATGCGCGGCCAAGATAAATATTGCATACGTAATGCAACCTCGATGGGTATGCTGGTATGCTTTGTAACTGTACTAGTATAAAAACAGCTATATTTTAAGATCTTTAGAGCATTAAACTAGTAATTTTCAGTCAAAAACCTTATCAGTGATAAATCTTTTCGATTCTCATAATATCTGTATGTAAATCACGGTTTTAGCCACTTTTATATTGCCACTTTATTGGTTTACTTATGTAGTAAAAGTTGCTAGCCTCTCGCCTAAAACATAGGTACCTACCTAAACCTATTTCCTTAGATGTTTCTAACTAGGTATATCCACGGAAGAAGTTGAGACCTATAATTCTGAACCCACCACCGCAAAAGGCTTTCATGCGTATAATTGTCATGCTTGAAAAAATGAATAAAAAAATATTGAATCTTATTTCTAACTGGGAATAGGTAAGTATAACAATTCAGTCATAGAAGAAATAATGCTTAACGTTTAAAACAGCTTACATAATTTATTTATTTCATTATAATTTCACCATTCCGTCTAAGTATAAATTATTAACAGGACAAACCCCAGTCACGCGATGTCACGCTTGAATATTGTATCAGGCAGAAAGAAGCCCAAAGAATGGAAGAGTAAAAGTTTGTTAGAATTTATCACTGTTTCGATTTATACTTACCGTAACTCTTTCTATCCTTTTTAGCGGATGGGGCGTTACTTTAACTTTTCTTGTAATTTTAGCAATATAATATTGAAACTACCCACCCATACATGTAGGTACTATTTATATATGTATGTATGTATGTATGTTTGTATGTACTTAGTTACAAAAACTCTCGATGCTAAAAGTAAAAAATAATAATTGAATGAGTGATCCGCGACTCAGAATAATTAAATATAAATTTTCCTAATTATTTTTAATGGACAGTAAAATAGATACGGTTTGTCAAATACCTTTTGGCTATGGCTTTAATAGCGTCACATAGTTGATAGTTTAATTACTTTAAACAAAGTCACATTAACAGCTTCAAAAAAATACATTTCTACACTAAATCGAATACGCATGGACATTTAATGCAATTAGTCAGGAGTGACAAGCCGCCTTCGATGCCGGGCGAAGCCGCGAGTCCAAAATAGCTGGCGATCCTCGCTCTTATGACAGCGCCGCCGATATTTATGTCGCGCGGCCCCGCCCACCGCCGTGGCTCCATTCAGCCTGTTTGTATTTATTTCGTGCCTATTTATTTGTATTTGCCTTCACTTTTGAATAATGCATGAGCGGAGCGTTTCCGTCGTGTGTAGGCAGCATGACGCCGGCCGGCTGCCCTGCGTTTCCTTGCCACTTTTTCGAATACCGCAACTCAAAAAACTAAGCTCAACTATCTTATATCGCTGCTTATAAACGAAAGGGCCACATACCAAAATCAAGCTTTTTTGAGGAGAGCACTTTAAAAAATTTTATTACATTTTT
>BHDV01011988.1:210888-249205 GCA_005406045.1 Adoxophyes honmai
ATATTAAGAGACCGATTTTGACGGGTGTTTTCGGGAAATATGAAAGAAAGGATGATTTTGGTCACATTTTTTCAATAAAACTGATCTTGCTCAATTTTGATTTGTGGCCCTTTCGTTTATAAGCAGCGATATGGTCAGTGACTTATAAAACACCTATTAACTCCCGCCTATAATCTCACGGAGTTAATTATAAAATTAATAATCGATAACAGCATTCGATTCTTGGATGCGTTACTTTATTATTTGGAAGGTAAATCACGGAGCGGGCTATCGCGCGCTGTATCGATTGGCCCCGCCCCGCGCGATTTACAGCTTGCGTCAACCGGCCCGCGGTGATATCACGCTTTTGTCTCTGCGCCACGCCACGGCCGCGCCACGCCGTGTCACAGCGCGCCACGCCGCACAAACGGACGTATTCAATAAAATGCAATGAATATGCAACGTGACGTTTACCTTATAGCTTGCAAAATGAATTATGTGGTAAGGGTGAACGGGATCGGAAACAAGTAGATACGAGTAGAACATAGCAAGAAAATGTAGACTTTACAGCAGAGGCGAGTGGGCTGTATTTATCTTACACGTACTATACATTTAGGTTCCCTATAACTATGCCAATATGGTATGAAAAGAGTTAATAAACATCTACGGAACATCGGAATCGGAATTAATAAATATGCATGTTTGTAGATGTTGATGGCATTAGATACAAAGGTGGTCGTTCATTTAAGACAAATTTGGATAAAATTGCTTAACTCGCGTCAATTGTACCAGGCTAACAGCTAGCTAGAACTTTGAATTAGCCTTATAAGATACACGTATTTCTAGTGGAGGCGACGTCTTAAAGACAGTTCCGACGCAAATAAATCAGAAACGCCGCACGCGACACTAAACGTCCACTTTGCGTCCGATTACCGCCCGCTCTAATGAACTTATGTAAAGACGTTATGATACCTTCAATTATTCATTGGCAACGTGCAATTGTTGTCTTGCAAGAGCTTATCCGCGGTTTCACCGGTTGAGAAACATGTTAATGGGCTGTCAAAATCGATAGCGTAACTGATTAATTTTAATATCGCTTTGTGCGTCATGTTCAGGGAAGATTGGTGTGGCGTTCAACTGAACAAGCTGTCGATTTTTTTAGTTTTTATTAGTTCGATAGGGAAAAAATGGAACCCTTTTAGAATCACTTTGTTGTCTCTGTTTTATTGCGAGAACGCGTGGAGAGGTCTATAGAGTAGCAGTCAAAACCATATTTGTTACTCAAGTCTCATGAAGATCTCGACTGTATGACTAAGTATCAGGTCGAATGCGAGATTTCTCTATTTTCCAGGAGATAAGTTGCCAATCTTATGTAAAACTCGTAACCAGAACTTATACAATTAAATATCTCCGCAACGGAAAGAGATTCTGAAGTCAGTGTGGTTGGTTAGACCTGACTTTTAGTTTATACACACACACATCCTCACGCCCGTATTCTCAAGAAGGGTAGGCAGAGCACATTAATTCAAAAATCCAGTGCCACGTTTAGGAATTTCAGGGTAATCAGATGGTAGATATTGTAGTGACAGGTTGCTAGCCCACCGCCTACAATACACTAACCCTATACACCACATACACGTTTAGTTTCTGTAATCTAAATTGTTTTATTTTTGGGTACAAATACGTACATACACACATACAACACGCCTGTATTCCCAGATGGAGTAGGCAGAGTACACGAAACGTTTTGAATATGAAACGTGCTAATCATCGTGCGTGGATGCTAATCTGTCGCCTAAAGTATACCATGCCTCTTACGACATCTACGGAAGAAATGGAGAGGCGTTATTCCAAAACCCGACACCACATGGTCACTTTGATCGAATATTCACATCAGGCCTTATGCAATTCAAATCGAGCGATAAATTTATTAAAACAAAAATGGATAGAAAACTTCCCTTTTCGTCATAACTCCCGTGGTGCATTGGACGGGACTAATAAAAAAGTGGTACTAAGTAAATAAAACTTGAAAAAATACAAAAACATAGGACAATAATAAGCATGAATAATTGAATAAAACAACAGATTTTTCAACCTTTCACAAGAAATTTGGAAGGTGTTTCCCAATATGACATAGGCATGTTTACGTAAGCGTCTTGGCAATCACTGTCCAGACAATAGTGTGGTTTTAGAGGCTGACAGCATAATAGCCACAACAAAAAGCAACACGTGCGCGTCGCATCGCATGCCGCCTCTCATCAGTGGCCGACTTATTGACTGCGCGCTCTCGGCAAAAACCGAGCGCTTCCAGAACACTAACAACGCGTATTAAAGTTGCCTAACAATGATTTCGTTTTAAGAACGCTACACTTTTTGTGACTTCAGATGGTACGATAACCGCTTTCAAAACTTTAGCTCAAAATTCTTGCTGAAAGTACCTATCTACAAGTTTATAGGTGTATGTATACCCAGTAGTAACCATGGCAACAGGGCTGCCTCTAGGGTCTGTACCTTTGCCACTCTCGGTTTATGTGCTCATTAAGTGCCCCCGGCCTATTTGTGCCCCATGGGCAATTGTGTCTTAAGACAGGGGAATTTAGACGGTTCTTTGTCTATACATAGTCGACTTTGCATTTCCCTCTCCCTCTTCTGGGTAATTAGCAAAGTGTTCGCAGTTATTAAACTGAGAATTTCTAAAAGATTAAAATTAGAAGCAGCACATTGAACTATGTTTAAACAGGGGTAAAGGAAATGACAAATCTGCCGCCACAAAGAAAAGTTCAATGGCCAATTTCAAGATGGGCAGACGACATGTTCCAAAGTGTGTCTGTCACAAACGTATGATTAACGTTTCGTGCCGTTCGCATTCCTTGGCGGCCGCCCGCTACAAGTTCATCCCATTTAAATTTAGCGCGGCGCGTGCCGGCTAGGGCGTCGCGGGCGCGCGGGCGTGGGCGGGCCGCGGTGCCATCACTCAAGTGACGAAAATTGACGGAAAATGGGCGGACACCGTTTGGCCGCGACGTCATCAATTACCGCGTCCCGACGGTCACCGCGACGGCGAGTGCATAATATCTTCTAAATTCGGTGCCGTTCGAGCCGAGTTTATTGCGTTGTGTGAGCTTGTTTCACGATTTATCGGCTTAATTTAAATTGAAAAAGCCTAGGCCTAGTGATTTGCTGTGGCCCTCAAAGAGGGTCGAGTGGTTGAAATTCAAGCCCGTGCTGCTGTTTTCGGATTTTCGTGCAAAAGTTTATTTCAATCGCGGGTTATTGTGAAGGTAACACTGTGAGGGAAACTACACAAATGTGTTAAATTTCCGATACACCCATAGGAACTAAAGCTGTAGCCCGAGGTCTTTCATTCTGAGAGGGTGCCCACCTAACAGTGACGTTTTTAGTAAGTAAAAGTATCAGGTACCTACCTACATATTAGACCGTATCTGCGTACTAGTTAAACTGCTTTTTGCCATTATTTAATTTTAGTAATCGATGCAGCTATAAAATTAACCCATAGATGGTAACGCACATCTCCTACAAAACGATAGCATCCGTGCAATTTTCATTAGGCACACAAAATCCCGGAAGGCGTACATAGGCGGCATCTAGGAGCGCGCTTACCGCAATCTCGAGCGATATCTACAACGAGGATTATTGAGATGCAATCTAGAAGCCATCGATCGCTCGATAATGCGGTATAACTGCGCGCGCGCCATTGCGCAACCACCCATCAGATCAATCCTTCGATACCTGATGATACCTTTATTAAATGGTAGCCGATGGAAGCTTCAACACAAATCCTTTGTAACTCAATAGATACCGTACACTTTGTTTATTTGATGCTGTATCCACACAGCTTAATCACATGTAAGTACCTACCTACCTATGTCCAATGCCTGTACGTACTTACCACATAAGGTAATTAAAAACATTAACATGAAAAAGGGGATATAGTATGCCACTCACGTTTCCATCGACAAGACCTGCTGCAGAAGTAAGGCGGCGATAACCACAAGCATCTACGTGCAAGGGACGCAAAAACCTATCGCTCGGTACGCATTTGTATGCATGTAACAGTGCTATTTTACTCTGCGTGTTTGCTTACGTTCTCTCGAGAACGAGCGAACGCAGGAAGCCACAGCCAGTGCAAAAGCTCGACGATCGATTTTGAAAATTGCCCATAATTAGCATGTATCTCACTCGTCCGGACGACTGTGCGATTTAAACAGCGATCCCGACCACAGGCTACATATTCCAGTAGCGTTTACCGAGTAACGGCAGGCGAAGGCGACGGACACAAATTGCCAGAGGAGCTGCCACTGCGCAAATTGTAGGCCGCGGGAAGCAATCGATTGTTCCCGAGCGCTACCAGAGATCCAGGGCATCCGCTCGCCTCGCCTTCCTCCGGCCGGCCGCTGTCGGACCCTCTCGACCCCTGTTTACTCGATAATTGGCTACCTTCCTGATCCTCTCCCAATTTATACAACAACACGTACGTGAACTGAAACTTCTGGTAGTTTGTCCTACTTGATTAAGTCGATAATTATTCCAGATAAGTTATTTAAGTTACACTACACTGCTTGATCCGCCAACCAGGTAAAGCAACCTAAAAGGCTGTGTGACATGTCTCAATCTACCGCTATTGGTTTCTGTGGACGTATAATTACGCAGCTGTTCCTCGATCCAGCTTTGCATTTGCCCCTGAGGTAAGCCATAAAAGCAGCCAGTGGTCGCGCTTGCGGATAATTTATTTCGAATCTAGATAATGCGTGTTGTAGTGGCGGCATCGGCATTCCGAGTCACGTCCGAGACATTTGATCGTGTAACTAGGAGTGCGGTGTTTGTGCTGGCAACGAGCGGGCAGGTAATGGTGGCGTAATTACGCGGGCATTATCAGGTGACCCCATATTGCGGTTGGGTGACCGGTGCCGCCGCCGCGGGCGCACGCCTTGTGCGAAACGGAATGTACTTGCAACGTGACTAAAAAACAAGATTTTTAAGTTCAATGAAATTGAACATGTTTTTGTTTACTTTATTAAAACAGATTTCACATTATTATATCTGCAGCTATAAAAACTGCTCAACTGTCAATGTGAAAGTTCTTCCCGGCGTGAATCCACTTTCAAAACCCCAATTACTTATCCATGTAGATAGGTACGTATTTAACTTTCATGTGACAAATAATTCTACGTCGCAAGCGAAACATCTCTTTGGTAAAAACGAAGCAATAAACTCGTGTTGCACAGAATTGTGAGTCGTCTGCCTGTCGCCGGAGTCTTTGATGTCTCAATTAGTAACGCGAGCGGGTAATTGTGGCGAAAATTAATTCGCTCGCTCAGGGTCGGGGAGCGGCAGCGGCCGGGAATGGCCTCTGTTGAGAGCATGCTCTCATTATTTTAGATAACAAGACTGTTTGAAAACTGTTTTGCTAACCTTTGGAATCTTCTGTCCAAATTACTGATCGTAAGTATTTTAAGATCTGCCTTAAATGTGTGTAAAAATTGAACGTCATCGCTTGAACCCGAAAACATCTGGATAGTTTTTGAATAATTACCTATAATCATTTTTGTTTTATTGACCTATGTTTTGTCTTCTGAACTGATAACGAAAATTCACTTGAACATTTTTCAAATAGATACCTGAGACTAAGTACCTACAAATATCCATAAGGATTTTCGCAAAGAATTGTGTCCTTATGTGTTTGTCGCCACATAGTAAGTTCTAGTTATGCTCCAACACTGCGCAACCACCCCAAAGCCTGACAAATAACTTTTGAAATAGACTATCTTGAAATTTATTCACATAACACGACGTTGCAAATCAATAAAGGTAAACAAGTTCAACGGGAGAATGGGTCGAGTCTTCCGAGAACAGTTCGCCTGGCACCTCGGTTAGAACCGGTACCCTTTGCACAACAAAACAATAACCTGCCTCGCCGTTGCCACAGTTTCAAGCTCGTATTCTATCCACAGGCATTCAGCTGTGTGTAATGTGAGGTGGTTTACGATAATCTCGTGGTCAACATAATAGACTTTAAATTGCACTCTATCCATTAAAACCTCATAGGCAAAGTCAAAGAAATGCGTTCATTCAAAGGATGCTCGTCGTCGTGGAGTAGTTTTTGTTTCTGACTTTTTCTGAACCGGAAGTGACTTGCCGACGAGCGTGAAACTTCTTTCACACCCGCGTATATTCGGAGAGGAGCCTTAATAAACCTATTACGGTTCATTACCTAATGCAGGCCGGAAGACAAGTATTACTCGCTCATCATTACGACCGCAAGTTCCCCTTTGTGTAAAATATTGCATTTCACATGTTTGCTGAGCTGTGCCAAAAGGCTGGCCATTCACATCTTTATGTCTTGGCCCGTAGGAGTGTTATTTTTTCCATGAAAATGAAAATGGGGTTTGTGCTATGATGAATGGCGGCGGTCATTTCCCGCCCGCTGGCCCCCATTACGGTTGTCACAGCATATGGCTGATTTGCCTGTGGACTTATTGGGTATGGGGGTTAAGGGCTTTTGTTTGTTTTGTGGCCGGTGAATCGCTACTGGGGCAGCGAGTGGCTTTAAAGCCAGGTAACATGTTTATTGGGTACTAAGTTATGTATGTACGGACATGCTTGCCGGGAGATCGCCTACCAATTCCGATCTTTGCATACATAACTACATCTGCAATCGTTCCAACATCAAGTGTCTATCAGTACTCTGTGTTACAGTTATGGTGAAAGAGTACTTGCACGCTCTATCGTATTGAGACACGGATGACTTTTTGTATTTTTTTTTATTTTCTTATTCATTTTTTCAAGACTTTTAAGTATTATGTAAACCTGACAGAACCCTTATAGAACCTGATTATGAAGCTAACATATTGGGCTCAATCTTGGATGGTGATTATTAGAATCTTATAATAACAACAGTGATTTAAGTGATGATGGAATATTCGGGATTAAGAAAATATATCTCCTTATTGATCGCTCTCGCAAAATAGACATTCAAGATTACAGGCTTAACCTACCTTGGTCTGTGATGGGCAGCTCTGTTTATGTTTATGATATAAACCATTGTGTTTTTGTTTATATTTTTGTATTATATATGGAAACATGAAACCTTGCAGATTGGTTTTTACGCCATAATTTTATTTACTAAAGAAAGAAGCTTTTATTATTTTTGTCATATAATTTGCTTAGCAAGAAATTTTTATTAAACACCGTTTTAACCAGGAAAGTTGTGTATTATGTATCAATTACAAATAGTTGTATTAAATTTACGTGTCTCATAATGGAAGTGTATTGTTGTTTTCTTAACTTCACAGACAGGATCCAAAAAATTCAGATTACAAACGAATCAAAAACAAACTCGGTGGCAATATACCATCACAACGAACGACGTCTAAAGGAGCTGAAACATTCTGTTTATACTGCATGCAGAGGGGAACAAGGGAACACAATGAATTGGAAGTGGAAAGTAATAAAAGTCACATTAAGTCGAGAGAAGACGCTGAGCCACAGAGATTGGATTGAATTTGTCTCCGACAGACCAAAGACATGGCTTTTTTACTTACATACCTGTAGCGAAGGAAATGAAGGATTGTGTTTGGAGATTTAAGTGCATGCGGTAGTATGTATTTCTAATCGCGTTTTATACGTTTGCTTTAAATTTCTGTTATAAACTATGTCGACAATTTTCTTTTACTTCCATAAAACACAAAGGAATAAGTAAGTAGGTACTTGTATAATTAAATACGGAATTCTGTTCTAGCACACCTCGCGTAAGCCATTTAAATAATGACTGCCTTTAATTACCAACCTATTAGACGCGGACTGGAACTGAAGCTTATTTCAGGTGTTATTTGATTAAAAATTTAATATACCACCTGACAATTAAAGTCGGAATACTGACGGTCTTCGGAAATAAATTGTCGATTTTATATCAAAGTGTTCTCTACCAGATCGATTTTAAACTACGGTCTATAATCAAGGGATAATTTCAAACGAACAAATGGGGCAAAGGACATAATTACAGACTTATTGAATCTAATTAAAACTATAGTAAAGGTGTTCACTTTCACGCGTAGAATGCGAACGTTGAAAATCTTGGAATTTTAATGTACCTTCCGTGCTTTGTAATTACTTGAATGTGGGTAAGTATACAAGTTTGAAACACGCATCCGATACAAAAATACTCGCATGTCTCGTGATAAATATGGAAACGGTGGCCCCGTCTCAGTGTTTCCAATAGTTACAAGTTTTCAAGCTTTCAGCGTTCATAAATCTTCTGAACACCTGTGTCCACAATAAATCACTAAACGTTGGTTGTAATTAAAAGAACACAGGTAAGATTTTGGAGCACAAAGTGTATAATTAATTTTTGCTTCGTAGATGAATCACCGATGATTAGAGATGAGAGCGGCAAGGATTTCGTGACTGTCTGTATGAACGCAGATGTTTACGTTATAATTGCCGTTGCACTTAATGATCTTAGACGGCGGTCAACATCTGAAATCATTAATACATTGTGGGTAGAAATGCCCGAACGCGGCGCCGCTCGTAGTCAGGTAGGTAAAAGATAATTGTTTAATGACTTCGGGCCATTATTCAGCCGTGTCTTCGTCTATACATACAAATGAATGATACAATATTATGTGTAAAAATTGCGCAGGTACTTTATCAAGAGAAACGGCTAAGATATTGATTAAGGTAAACGACCTCGCGGATCTATCGTAACATCAATACGATCCAATACCATTTATCTTCGGCAAAAGCCATAAATAATACGAACGTACGCTATGAAATTGTTTTTTCGCACTTCTTTATGGGTGTATTTATAAGAAAATTATAATAATTGTGCGCACCATAATTACGTGATGTAATGTAAGGCCAGCAGAATAAGCGGCCAATTTGAATTTATGTAAAATATCGCGCAATAAATTTACATTTTAATACGCGGCCCTCGCGGTCACCGTGGGCGCGATATCTCTGTTTAGAATCAGACGTTCGCTTCGGCAAATTGCGAAGATCAATCTATGGGTGACAAGTCGATGTCGAGTCAATCATTCGTCAGATAAAAATACGAGTTTTGTAGTAATAAATGCAGGTGACTGGGTGCCTTCGTTGAAAATTAACACAGTATGTTAACCTTTTGACCGCCAAGGCGCGAAGTGAAACGCTGTGCTCCTAACGCCAAAGACGTGAGTCGGCTCTTAGATAATGCTTGTTTTTTTTCGAATGATGCTGTATTATTTTATTTAAATTAGGTATAAAATAACTTACACTACCTATAAATAAAGTAAACCTAGAAAAAATGTTGCAGCATTTTATATTTCAGTTCTTTCGCAATAACTTTGACGCGCCATTTAACGTCGTGGCGTTACGGGCACTGACTTGCGATGCCGTGATATGGCGTCTTTGGCGGTCAAAAGGTTAATAAACTTTATAATTATTATCTACTGTTGGCAGATTGAGCTCTAGACAAAGACAAAACCAAATACATTTGAAAAGTGTAAGTGGAACAACTTCGCAAGTTCTAAATAAATGTAGAATTAAATCCATGAGAACCTAATTCTGTGCATATCGTCAAAATGTATACAAAATCATATCCAATCTCGATACTGCACCAATTCAGATAAAAGTTAACTCTTTTTAAGCGGGCAAAACATTCTTATTATGATAATGGTTAATTCTTGACATATTTTATATAATTCAAGCCCTAGGCGGATCAGCCGACACTATGTCTAATAAATTTATGGACCTTCATTTTCATGTTGATCGGCGCTCGAAATAATAATCGTCGAGCTCGAGGCGCGGCCGAGCCTTGCCGCGCCGAGTCGGAGTTCAAACCACGTACAGATTCCAAGGAGATAAAACAGAATATCGATTTCTACGATAGGTAGGTACCTCAAAACTAAGAAGAAAGACAAAACTTGAATGAAGAACGAAAATTTAAAACGTTATCGTTCAATGCCAATTTCAGGTTTTGTGAAATTTTTATTGGTTGGCTACTTTCAGGTACCCCGTGTATGTTTAGAATCATACCTCTCCATTTCTTCCGTAGATGTCATAAGAGGCGACCAAGGTTAAGGTACATTTTAGGCGACAGGGGACCTGTCACTATTATACATCTGACTTAAACTGTCTTAAACGTGAAATACATTGTCATAATTGTGTCTATGTAGTAGCGTTTTCTGTGGTCTACCTACTCCACTTAAGACTACAGGCGTAACGTATCCATATTTTTCTACTAAAACTAAGTATTTAAATGAATATAATATGAGAACATTCTCAGGAGCTGCTAGTAAAGTAATTAAGTTTATGGCCGGAATATATTATCTGACCACTTACCAGTAAGAGCGATTGTGCACTATTTATAATATAGATAAGTGGACAAGAAAAAAAACTGTGATGATAAAAAGTGCATAAATGTCACAGAAGAGGCAAAGCTACGGAAACGACATGCGGTGCCTAATGACGTAGAAACATCGGGGCAGGAGTTAATGCCGTCCCGCACGCATCGCAACATCTCGCGCTACCCGCATTGTTGCGCGTTCCCACAACAGACAATTTTGTTAAAAACCAAAAGTTTTTGCGATGTTGCACTTGTTTCCGATGTGAACGCGTGGTGCGATTTATTTTCATGGTCCGTTGCGCGCTAAATTGACTCATTCGATGATAATTTCCAATGGATATTTTGTCTTGCGAGCGCTCTGTTAGCTACCTACAAATATAGTCAGCAATAAACTTGGCAATTTTTATACCAGGAAAAACCGACTCCAACCACTTAAAATCTTCACACCTTTATTAGCCGACGACTAGTAGACTTTCTGTCATTTTCTGACGTCTCTATTTAGACAGTGACAGTCTATGTCACGCGCATCTCTACATCGCACCTTACTATGCTAAGCTGGCTCATAGAACCGCGACTCAGTTCTAATTATATTCTTCTGTGGTATCGGAGTAGAATTTCTTCCGTGGATGTCGTAAGAGTCGACTAAGAAAATAGATTTTAACTTTTGGGCGACAGGCTAGCAACCTGTCACTATTATACCTCTTTCATCTGTTTTCAAGCCGGAAATTATGCTGGAAGTGGCTACGATGCGTGAAGTAGTCATGATTACGATTTTGTCTAGATCACGTTTCGTGAGCTCTACCTACCCCATTTGGGAACACATTCGTGATCGTACATTGTGATGATCCAATAGTACCTAGACTTACACACCCATTCACAATTTACGTCTGTAATTCTTACAGTATCCATTATCATCGCAACTATATCGCAATATTGTTAAAACTTACGCTAAATTACGAGCCATTAAAGTGAATGATAAATGATATCGCGAGTGCTGAGTGCGGAAATGTCAGCACGTGCTGCGCGCTCGCAGCCTCCCAGCAAAAAGCAAACGGCTGTTTTATGGAAATAACTCCATTCCTCTCGTAAAATATGCTTGACGACAAAGCGACTTGTCCCGGAAAAGAGACTGCTTACATTATCTCCATTCATGTAAAAGGATACAGCGTTTGATGGTTAGTTTGGAGGGAAACGCGAGTATTGCACTAAGACGGGGAATGTTTAATTAAATTTTGTGACTGAATTTTGTCTTCTGAAAGGATCTTGCTTGAAATTTTGCCCTTAACTGACCACTTCGTAATAACTAGGTAGACGTAAACACTTTTTTGGTGATTGTAGTTACAAATAGATAAACTAAGTTAAGACTAATTGTGCTACTATTTTCAAATATTGACTAGAAAGGCTTTTAATTGAATTTGTTAGTAAAGTAGGTATCATACGATATGGCTGCGAAAAAACATTGCGGATTTATCTCACCTGATATTATTATAATCTTAGTCAATTTGCCGTGTAGCGTCGGGAGCACAATACCTCTCCATGTATGTAAATATAGGTATGTACCTAACTGGGGTAAAATTCAGGTGTAAACTTAGCTGATTTTATAAATTCGTTTAAATAAAACCATTATGACGGAGTTCTGCATACCGTAGCAATTATAAACCTGGGATGGAGAATCCTTCTTTGTGATGCTTTAATTGGCGCTTGCAAGCGTTTCAACTGAAGACAGACAGATGGCAGCACTGTCGCGGACCCGACGCACTAGATGCGTGCGCTATTAATGCGAAATCACTATAATTTGGCGCAGCCGTTTGGCGTCACTAACCGTCAGCTCTGGAAAGGCGACGGAAGCCTGTCACAGCCGCAATTACAGTACCGAGAATCGGCATTAGTTCGTCGGGCTGAACTATTTATGTAAAATAAGAGCAACCTCTCGTACGGGGAAACGGCGATAGCACGCATCGCTCATTAAGCACTTTAGAGCAATTTGAGGAGAGAAAAAGTCGGCTGAGACGCCGCGCAGCATCGCGTGGTCAATTAAAATGTTGCGGCGCGGCTGCTGCCCGCACCAACGGTATTTTCGCGTACAGCAAATTAACTCAGTCCAGTTCCGTGGAATTGCTCGTATCCTCCACTATTTAAATATGAGATGAGGTAACAAGTGGTACTAACGACGGGCAGTAAATAGTTATTGCTGTAAATGCCCCTAACAGCTTGGCAAAAATATATAATATATGTACATCACAGGAAATATTACATAGACGAAACCATATTATGTAGCAATTTTTGTGGTTTAAAATTAGATAAAAGAGGTATATACTGCAAAATTTTCGAATTTTGTTTCTTTAATTTACTAGTAACAGCTCATGTTATGCCACTTTGACGCCATAGCGTTGGACATTCTTTATATTCCTTTTTCAATCATAATTTTTGATTCTTCGAGGTTGCTTCAACGAACCTTGTGACGTACCTATTTTTAGTTTCATGTATACCTATTGTAATGGCACACTTCGCGAAACTAATTAGACACATCGTAAGAGAGATGATGAAACTAGAGACGTATCAGTCCGATCCCAAGCGCTGCTTAAAGATTTTAAAGAAGTCGAGAATAATATGGTGTCCCATGTTAAAAACCTTTCAAAAGGGTGTAATATTTCATTAACTTTTTATCAAATTAATCTTGTAACACGGTAACCACGAAATTGCATTCGCGACGGCACTCCAAGACTAAACAAATAATCCGGACACCTGATGCGGCGTGACTTGTAGGTCGGCTGCGCCCACGCCGCGCTGCCTTGTCCCGGCGAACTGGATCTCGACATTAATATTTATGCTATTGAGCCTACTGGCCAAAGAGAATTTAGAAATGTGTTTGCCTTTAATTTCGAGGATTTATTTAGTTATTTTAAGTTAGATACTAAAAATAACTCATGATTTTGTTGTTATTTCTAGTGTTTGACACCCATCTGTAATAGGCAAGCATCATAAATCATAAAAATTACTAAAAAAAACGCAAAAAAAATAGCTCTAGCTATAGGTAAGGAGTATTGACTCTACTAATATTTTACTCATTGCGTCAATATTGTTCTTAACTACAATAATTTGTCTACATAATTACTAACAGCAAAATGAGTATGTAGACATATTTTTGCTCACCGTCAAAAATTAGGTACCTAAGTACGGTCAAGGACTTTAATTCATGAGCCACCATAGAACCTTTTCAAAGACAAAATCATTACGATTTCCCTTGATAGCTAATGGGATGACACTATGACGTTTACTGTGAATTGGTTCCATGGTGGCTCATGATTTAAAGTCCGTGACTGTACCTTTAATTTTTAATTTTGAGATCTGTTTGAGTTTAACACTGTTGAAGACTTCTACTGGAAACTAATGAGATAATTGTAATTACTTTCGGCCATAGTTAAGTAACAAGTTTAATTAGGCGAGTACATAGAGCACGCGGCGCTAGTCGAAGCCGCGCATCAATCACGCGCGCCGACACAACAACGAAAACACTGTTAGTTTTGCCGCTGAATTATTAATTACATTCCCACAAAAAACTCACACACGACGCCGAAACGCATAAATTTCTTCCTTTTTCACCGCACAAAGGAGCCGGGCCCGACCACGCTAAACAGATTAGCCGCGGCCGACACGGCCGTCGCGGCATAATTTTTGGCGCCAGTAGTCCTGCCTCTAGATTAAACTAATACGAAAAGGAAATTGAGTAGAAAATGGACGAAGGCTCTATGTGTCATTAAGGATTGGTTACGCCGCGAAGGCGCCGCCGCGACCTGACTTATTTGAGTTCACTTAATTGAATTAACATTTCGGTAGTTTTTATGGAGCCCGTAATGGTCGGAACAAAATTTAATGGGCTATTTTTGGTTAATAACAATAACGTTTATGTGACGGAGCTGACCAAATAGATTGCTTTTCGTTCTTTATGTGGATAAAGGTGGGCACGTTTAGGGAAGTTAAATGCTTTTTCGTAGTAATTATACTCAGACAGATGACCATCGGAAATATTTTTATGCTATCCAATTGTTCGTAATTTATACGCCATATATTACGTATGCACAGGAAAAGGTAGGTGGTTATACATAAGGAAAACGATCTCTTGAATATTTAGAGCGATATAGGCTTATACATAAATGTATAAACTGGGTCGTACTTCAATCTCGCTTAATTGAAGTAGTTTATCGAATACCGTACATATATTATTCAGAACCTTGAACCAAAATTTCCATTGCTTATTCAAAACGTACTTAGGTACGGACATCTGGGAAATAAATAGGGACTTGACTCGTTTGTTTTCGTGCGGAAGGCGAAACTTTCTAGTGCGGGTCCAGCCTCCCTCGAGAGGTATGAATAGTAATAGAGGTTAAAGCTCCAGGGACCGCGGAGACGAAATCCCGGCGACTCGTAACGCGCCGCTTATGGTGCGTGCTAAATCGACAATACCCGGGGGTGGCCCGGGACTAACAAACCGTTTTATGATCGGTGATCGCCTCTTTTGGGCACATCTTAACTATAAACAAATTTCAACTGTGGAGTATTTATCTAGTGTTTTTTATCTTAAAGCGTCAGAGGTTAATTTTATCAATGGACTTGAGGTTAACCTAAGGCGCCGCATCGCGCATGCGGGCCGGTAATGCGAGGATAGTGAGCGTGGACTCACATTCATGAGCAGGTCCGGAGAGGAGGAGCCCTTGCCGCTCATCGCTGCAGGACCGGCGCATGACACACACTCACTCACTCGCGGCGCAGGCGGCGCGGGCGGTCGGCGAGCGGCGAGCGACCGCGACTGCCGCTCGCCCGCCGCGCGAGCCCCCACCGCTACCGGCTGCCTCATTTCTCACTATAATTTGCGTGCTCGTTTTTTACCATTATTACTCCCTCGTTTTGTTTTACGTATTATCGAGTGCATCCCGCTCGCACCGCTCGGCCGCCATGCGCGGCGAGCGCCGCCCAGATAATAGCCGCGCAATTACCAAGCGTCGCCAGCGACTGCTAACGCCATCTCGCGGCGAGAGGCGGAACTTAACGCTGCAATAAAATCAACCGACTCCCAACACGTTCTGTACAAACAAGATGTAACAATAAAAATAAAACCAATTGGCAGAAGAAAGAAGAATATTATTTATTAAAAAAAAATTCTTTCTTTCCGGAAATTGAATTTCGTAGTATTGACGGTATTGCAGATTTTGACGTATTTCAATACGTTATTAATACACATAAAATAATAATACAAATTAAAATACATAAATAGATGATTAGCGCCACTATCAATAACAAGTAATCTCCATAAAACAAATGTGATAAAAAATCGAAATTGATTGAGAAACAATTCAACATTGTTGTGTATTAGAAACTAGTAACTTGTAAGTAAGTAATTACCTAGTTCTTTAAACAATACACAATCACCACGACGTTTGTATTCACAAATAGGGTAGACAGAACACACGAAGCTTTACCATAACTAGAATAACGTAATTAGGAGCTAATTTTAACATAATTATTTTAGTTTAATTTAAAAAGTTACTAACCTAATGATCAAATTCTATGTTTTCAATATTTTACTATGATTATATGCGTTTTTTGTATTTAATTTGGTTAAAACGGATAAGTTTTGTATCATCTTTAAGACCCGACGCCGAAACACAGTGCCTACGAATTTCGTAGCACTTCGTAGCGCCGCGTAGCATTCGCATCTACCTAACCACAACTAATCTAGTCACTGGCTGCAGGGGTTGTCTGAAGCACAAAAGGCGTGCCCACTCACGCTAATTTAATGAATTTACGTTATCTTTACTTTCATTGAAATAAAAGTCGCTTATTGAACTAAAACGTCAGAACAAGAAAAGACTGAGGTAGTATTGTATTGTAACATTTATCGTAATTATCTCCATTCATTCCTAAAAAAAACTGTATGTTGTAAAAACACAGACCACATATCCATTTCATGCAGTAGTCATAGTTGACATTTGAAAGTTAAACAGGCATAATTATAAAATGAAAGATCACTTTTTCTTCGCAAAGCTGACCTATTAACTGGACGTGAGAGAGGAGCTGTTACCTTCAGTGCCTACCTAAGTTTGTTCACGCCATTTAAACTTGGACTAATTGTTACTTACTGTCAGATGAAAATAAAATTTACTTAACCGGTTCGCGTGACTAGAAAAAAAATAGTTGAATTCTTGTAGTATTATGCATAATTGGACAACACTTTGTGGAACTTTTATCGTCTGTTTATAAAGTTATTACTAGAACACGTAACCAATACAAATAGAAATAGATATTACAGAAATGAATACATAGAAAAATAAACAATCAGTCAATTTCCCAAATTTTATTGTAAAGTATAATATAACAATTATGTACTATTAATCACCAAGGCACATTACATTCAAGAACTTAACTACCTACCTATTTACATAAAATTAACGTACATCACAACATTCATTATTGTCTGGTAACTTGTAAAATCATCAACCGACATCTTTCAGACGTTGGACACCAAAGTACTAACTACATAGCCATCAACCAATCCCGTTTTAGTTAAAATCATGCAATGTGTAACTGCTGTTATTTTTCACTTGAAACTTTTAACAAACTTTTAATGGTCCTATCACCGGGCGCTGTTACTGTCCTAGAGCCACAGGTGGCTGCAGGTTGTAGTGCCCTTGGAACATGGCGTAGTTGTCCTTCGCGGCACATTGGTACGAGGGGAAGTGCGACGGGTACTGCCGGCTGGCGTCGGGCAGCGCCGGGTACTGGTACCGCGCGTACAGCGCCTCCTGCCGCGGCTCGGGCGCCCAGCCCGCGCCCGCACCGCCACTGAACATCATCCCGCTGTTGTACCCAGCACTGGGCACATTCGGAGCCACCGCAGCATAATTCAGAGACATCTGCTTAGGCGCCACGCTCGTCGGCACCGTCCCATAATTCACACTGCCAACAGAAACCGGTGTCACTTGCTCGGGAGCGCGCCGCTCGCTTTTCTCACCAGCACTACCAGTATCCACCTTATCCTCTGGACTCGTCTTCTTGCTTTTCCTAGTGCTGTTCGCGTGAGTCTTCACGTGCTTGGCGAGGTGGTCGGAGCGCATGAAGCGCTTAGTGCAGAGCTGGCACGCGAACCTCTTCTCCCCCGTGTGCGTGCGCAGGTGCCGCTGCAGCTCGTCCGAGCGCGTGAACCGCTTGCCGCAGAACAGCCAGTTGCAGACGAAGGGTCGTTCGCCCGTGTGCCAGCGAAGATGAGCTTTTAGGTGGGAGGTTTTTCCGTAGACTTTTCCGCAGCCGGGGACATGGCAGACGTGTTCGCGCTTGGCGCCGTCCTTGCCGTAGTTGGGGCCGAGGCCGGCAGCTTCGGTGAGGCAGTTGGGGCAGCGGCACTTGGCGCAGCGGCGCTGCAGCTCGCGCGCGTCGTCGGCCGGCGGCCAGTAGGGCGCGTACTGCGGGTACGGCAGGCACCAGCCCGACGACGCGCTGCTGCACGACGACAGGTCGGAGGCCGGCGACAGCGCGTCCCCGCGACCGCAGCCGTACCCGTACCCTGGCACCACGCTCATCATCTGCAACAAACACATATATGTGTTAGTTTACTGCGGCTCTATGCACTCCCAAAGACGTTAGCCGTAAATCGCGATAGTGAAACATGGTCAAAAAATAATAATTACAAACGTTTATCTGATTGAATGGATATTAATTAAATTAGATTTACGTAAGGCTTTCACTTGAATTGGTTCGGATACCGCGAATGAATGAAACGAAACGCTCATAATTCACAAAGTTTGATCTGATAAATTAAAATTAAATGTTCAGCAAATTGCTCTATTAAATTGCCGATCCAGCCTTAAACGTCAAAGATAATCGTTCGTTGCCAAAGGCTATTCGCGTAAACACCGCACGGCAATAGAGTTAGGGCGGACCTGCTGCGCGGGCGGATCCACGTATTGCATATCCGGTGGTGACAACGTCGCGCGACGAAAGCCTTCAACTGGATAATTACAGGGCGGCGCACCGTTCGCGTCGAGACGTTTTTAATAACTGGCTTCGAATAGAGGTAACGAGCGGTTGTCGCCTTCCCCCGACCCGCGCCCGAGGGTGCCCGAGCGCGCCCGAGCACCCCGCCGGCGCGCGCGCAGCCTCCGCTCCCCGCCCCGCCTTTGTGACTTATGGGCTGCGACTTTGGCTCTTATGGGAATAACAAAGCAACTTAGAAATGTATGTTATACGTACAGTAAATTAAGCTTAAAATTACATACGCGTCAGACCTTTTTGTAATATGATGATTAAAACACTGAATCATGATTAACGAGCAAATTTTTTCTCAGATTAGTAGTGTTTACATACACTTGCTATACAGGAAACGCAAATAAGAGAATTTAAATCGAGATTCAATAAACGTTGACACGATCTTTACGATTCCACAAAATCGTAGGCGCTTCAACCAATTAAAATGAATCAGAGGTAACTAACTATCTCTACCAAGATCGATACTCCGGATTTTGTCGCCTACGATTTTGTGGAATCGTAAAGATCGTGTCATACTACAAGTGATACCTATAGGTAACAATACTTACTCATGTATCTTCAGTGTCAGCAATGTGAAAGTAAGCAATTAGAGAAAATTCCAGACTCAAAGGTATATACTATATACCCTCAAAGTGATTCACCTCTCCGCACTCCGCGCTTCAGTGGTTAAAGTGTTACGAAGGCTCTTATTTTATTTACTTATTTAATTCTCGTTCCCAGCCGATCTGGTCAAGCTTGTTCAGATACCATCTACCTACATAATATTATTCTTCTGTTTTGACTCTCACGCAGCGCTTAATGTTTTTAATTTTTTCTCTATTTCGGTCAGCAGTTCGCGGCAGACGCATGATTTATGCATATCCGAGCGGGGCCAAACCTTTAATTACACGTTGTTAAAATATGGCAGTTTGTTAAATCGTTTGAGGTGCTTTTGTTTTACTAAACGCCGCTCTCTTAGAAAGAACTACCTCTACTTTTCCTTGACGTCCACCGCCGTAATTAAGTCTGTCTGATCTTTATATTGCAGCATCAGCATTCAGCACACATAAAATTAACGTGGTCAACACCGATTCTTCCAAAATTTCAATGTTGCAACATTCAAACCTAAGAACAAAATACCTAATATATTTTCTACTAGTTATTACTGTTTACTTGCGCAACTTGAGCCTCAAGGTTAAACAAATCCACCTCCTAATTTAGGGGCGTATGACATCTGCGATATTGTAATACGTATTTAGGATTACGTCCAAAGTTTTTAAATACTTACTTACTTAAGTAGTTACTTATTTTTGTCCAAAAAACTATGCATTTATAAAAAAGTTCAAGTACACACTAGGCACAGTAGTATAAGTATTCAAGACATTATGTTGATAGTTATTCAGTACAAAATCGTATCTACGCTATTACATCCATTTTTATAGTCTTCAAATAAAACAGTAGGTATTCTCATACGCAGTCTTGGCGTAGAGACGAAAATGCCTACTTGGTTTCGTCACTGAACTTCCAATCACCAGCTAAACTTGCGAATAGAAAAACACATTAAATTTTGCATCGATTTATGCAATATGTATCTGATCACCCATTACGCTCACCATCCAGACGAAATCTCCACTTCATCAAAAGCATAATCTTTGTTTTACAACCCAGTTTTTTAACTTGACGCCGCGAACGCGCCTCGCGGCATATTCTCACCCTTTTATTAGTGACTCGTAAAATATATTTTCCACGAATAAGTGCTACTGTTGTGTACTAGAACGGTAACAATTGCCTGGTAACCTGTCGACATGTTTACGACAGGGTAGAACAATAGCCGTCGTTGCAAGGGACGAGACAAAGCCCCATTTCGCTACTGTGCCCTAGTCGGTGTTCGAGCCCACAAAGGCCACATGCAGTGGACAATGCTAGGTACTAATGCGCTATGATCGCGTCTCCTCACGCCATAAATCTTCAGGGCTACTGCGTTTTTGTGAGCAGCGAACCCAAAAAAACCTCGGCCCTTGGACACTTGCGACATCTTCAATCATTTACAAGGACAGCATGTTGCGATATGTGATGAAACGAATCGCCGACTTCCTTCTATGGCGGCTAATTCATTGTTGCGATGTTTTGGTAGCGTAAGTACTCGTACAAACGAATGTTCTATTTTATAAGAGCGTGACTTAAAAAGTAGACACAGGCAAGATTGTGTATAACCTAACTATTAAATAGGTAAACATACGTCATAATTTACCTCTACGAATACCACTAAACCGATACTGTACCATACCATACTATCACACCGATTTGTTTTATTTTAAACCTGCCGTAGAATGTTATGTCCTAGATAAAAATAACAATATTTTATTTCTTCGCAAGTATGTAATAATGCTCCCTAGACATGCGCAAATAAAAAAACGGTCGATTTAACAACATGTTAGTAAGTGTTATCTCATCCCAATACACAGATAGGTTCGTCGTTCAAATGGGAAAACCCCAAAATTCTGAAACATCGTTATTGTGAAAACTACATAATTCCGACTGCAGTTTTACGCTAAACCAAAAACATTTTAAAATAGGTATTTTAAAACACAACTCAAGCTATCGCTTGGTTAGGTTAGGCTTAAGACACTAAAGCCAATAAGATTTATTTTGTCAGAGGTCGTAATTTTTAAATTACTGAATTTTGTAGCATTCGGAATAATAACATTTCGGATTTTTGTAGTGAGTACCTAATTACTCGTCACGAATAAACCTACACTAGCGAGCGTGTTTCTGTGGATAAAAAATCAAAACGCACATCGTCATTGATCGTCTTCTGTCATTTCCGTTGAGAATCGGATATTTTACAGTAATTACAGGTTTCCCATGTCGTGGGCGTGTAATTAGTCGTATGCGTTGTCCTTCACTTCCTGTCTTTTGGCGGCTTTGAATGGGGCTTTATGAAGAGTTGCACAAAACCGGCGCGGCGGTGTCGGGTTACGACCATTGTGCCGGCAGCCGAACTGGCACCCACTCCCGGCTTATTAGGATTATTGGACATGCATACATCACGCCTGTATTCCTAAATGGGGTAGGCAGAGCTAGCGAAATGCTATGTGGGAAAGACTCCATCTTTCTCCAGGCAGATTTTAAATCCACGAAGAAAAATTGGAAGTTGTATTTATGCAACCGATCTTCGAAACTTGGTTAGTGCGATGTACTTGCAATACGTGCGACTTTGACTGTTGATGAAGTTTATAGAAGAAGTTCTACTACTGGACGATTGGTGGCACTAAGATCGCTACAACTACATTTTCAAAACTATGACTATTTCACGTTTCATAACGACTTCTAGACAATTTTCTAGGTTTTAAGTTAAATGTAAGAACTTTAGTGTCAAGTTGCTAGCCTGTCGCCTAAAATATATCTCCCAAACTTATTTCCTCAGTCGTCTCTTACGACATCCACGGAAGAAATGATGTTGTTAAGTATTCTAAACCCCGACACCACACGGGGGCACAGGGGCTTTGATTATAATGAAACTTAATCATTCAGTATTTTAGTCAGTCATACAATTTGTATAGATCATCTTCGTAACACAGAAGAAGCAATCGTAATTTTGTTTTTATCATCCTTTAATTTTAGTAGGTAGGTACACGTTTTTTCAAATCGACTCAGTAATAAAATGTTTTCACTAACTCGAATAGGTCACCAATTTTATCCAAATCTGTGACCTGCTCGTTTATAATATTTATTAGGATTATCTCAAATTGCTCTGAATATTTAGAAACTTCAAAAAACCTCGCAGTCCTATTGAGCGATATCTTGCAACTTTGAAACATCCCTATAAGCTCGTTGAATTTCACGAAATTCGATATGAATTCCGTCACAAAGGGCGAGCAAAAAGCTAAAATTGATGTTTAATCGTGAATAAATTTAATATCGGCATTGTATCGAGGCGGATCCGATGTTATCTGATCGGAACTCCGCTCGTCTGCAGGCAGGCAAAGGAGTGAACAGCGAGGCGGCATTGTCGGAGCTGTAACAAGACCGCGGTACCTGTCGCACAATGCCCGCGGTTCGCACGACCCTTGTCATTTTGAAGAAAAAGTGCAACTTTTTGAAGTTTTAGAGTCGTCAGAGATTCGCGACGTTTACAAGTGCAATTGGAATTAACTTCGTAAAAGTTATCGGGGCTACTTTTCATGAGATTTGTTACGCTACTCCTATAATTTACACACGAGTAAAGAAATACGTGCCGTAAACTAATAAATATACATACATACATACATACATACATACACAACATTAGTAGCCGCTATTACCATTATTTTAGGTTTAAACACAGATGCAAAGGGCAATTATAGTAACAGATCGCTAGCCTGTCGCCTAAGACATACATAAACCTTTTTCCTCAGACGCCTCTTACGACATCCACGGAAGAAATGGAAATATCCTAATCCAAACACGACACCATACCAAGCTTTAATTTGCGTTCCTGCAGAATATGTTCCTTCAGTTCCTTCATTCTTCATATAACAGCAATATTTCGCTTAGGCAACGCCATCTAGCGCTCATATTTCAAAACAACACGAACTGATAAGAATTTTATTCAGCAGATTTTATACCCACTGCAGCACTGGTGTCTACAGTGCTCGGCATTCAACTTGGCCAAAATTGACAAATCCTGTGCGCAATGCTTTGCGAGAGGCAAAAGTCAAAAAACGAACCAATCGCACGGTAAACGCGACCAATCATCATCATGTGAGCCAATCGCGACCTATTAAACTACTTCTGTTAATTTTGGCCAAGTGAAATGCCGAGCAGTATAGTAAGCTAAGCTAAATCCGAGCTCGTCGCCCGCCGCCATAAAAACGCGGTTAGGTAAAATTCCGCGGACCAGCGCCCCGCGGTGCCGCGGCGCTTCAAACGGCGCTTTGCAGTGACAGCCGAAATTGCCCCACATACGAAAAAAGTAACCGGCCAAGAGCGAGCCAGACTTATTATCAAAAGACCCGTGAACAATTTTTGTGAGAAAAAAATTTCCCACCGTGCTAAACACTGCGCCCTCGTTTTTCTTTAATGCCTGTTTGTCATTATAGCGCAATTGCGCATAATTGCGCAATAATTTAAGTAGCTTTTCCAGCAACGCGCGATCTTACCCCCACTACATAAAATTTTGCCAAGTTTGATTACGGGCAGTACGGGCACGGTACAGGGAGGCTAGGCTACATATCTTTTCTCTGCTGTTCACCGGGCATGCAGCCATCAATGAAATAGTATTACAGCTCATGATAGACCATAGAGCCCTATGAAAGAAGGACGGTCGGTCAGACGCACAGGCGGACAACAGCATCATAGTAATAGCGTCCCATTCATTATTTTTGGGTACGGACCCTTAAAAAGGCTCTTTCACAGGTTTACTTTGTTGCTTGTCTGTCAATCCGAATAATTTAAAGATAATAATTTAACTGGCAGTTTGTTATAATCATGATTTCCCATTCTTGAGCCGATTTTGCACTGATCTAGGTTAAATCTAACCCGATCTTAACTTTACGTCAAGCAATACAAAAATTATGTTAAGTAAATACCGACGAAGTAAGTGTGTCACCTAATTTCTGTATGTCAGTTCGACTTAAAGAAAAAAGATTTTTACTTTTTTTATATCATTTGAATATACATAATTATCTATATGTAGATAGGTATAGAGGTAGCGATCCTGAGTAGAAATAACATAAACATTGCAGAAAATGTGACTAAAGTTAACTAAATAAGTGCATTAAGGTAATTTTAACCTTATAACATCACCTGATAAGGTCCCGTGCGTTTATAACCCAAGGGTTACGGAACCCTACAAAGCAAAAACAATGTTTTTAAGGCAGTTTGTTTAACGTAACAAGCCGTTTCGGACGACGCGACGACGCTTAACGACACATTGGACACCGGTGTCGCTCATTAGGAACTTGCCGATTTTTTGCGACTGGTCAGTTTTTGCACTTGGCCGCGTGCTTGTCAACTCTGCATAATGCGAAAGTTAGGATAGATACTCGTAGTAGAAAGATTCGTTTATTTCATCCTGGAAATCACATTATACCTAATTTTCATGTCAGATACGAGTAATTCACAATCAAGTAGAAAGTAGGTAGTTGTGTTGATGTAGGTATGATATTTGGATACCTACTTATTGCTTATAGTGTATATGTGTGTGTGTGTATGTGTGAATAGACAGAAGGAAAAATGTTTTTTACTGTAAACGTTTTGGGGAGTCCATAAATAAATCCAAATTAAATTCTTAATAAAATGTCGAAATCATATTTTATTTCGTTTATGCACTAATTATGTTTACTAATTTTTCGTATCATGATTTAAAAATAATAACATAAAAACTGTTTTTGCTTTTTTAACCAGTAAAAGTCTCCCTTTTAAACACCTAAAGTGGCAGAACTAACCAACCATTTTTGTAGAGCAGGCTCGCGCAACTAGGAACAAAAAAATTTTTGTATGGAATTTGGGTGGAAGATTATTACCATCATACTAAAACAAAACGTCAGTACAGCTTATCTGTCAAGTCAACTGTCCACCATATTGTTTAGCTTGTCATTGCGGTTCGCGCAGTTTCTTCGTTTGTTTCTCTGGATTTATTTTAAGTTTATTTGTAAAATACTGTTAATTGTTTACTAAAAAAGTGAAATGTGATTTACGTACATACATTTTATGAAAATGGCACCGAAAAGACGGTTTAAAACGTGTGAAATTTGTTGGAATCATATTAGCCGGGAAGACGGCGAAAAAAAGACGTTTATGGCGAAATTTCCCTTGGATGAGGACCGGTAAGTATTACCTTAAATAATTTTAACCCTATTTTGAAGCACCGCGCTATACAAACAAAGAATAATAGATTTTCCAGATCTTTTATCAATGCCTATTAGGGTCGAACTAAAACTATCGATAGTTGCAACGATCCGGTAGCGAAAATGTTTGCTATCTTGATAATTTAGGATCTAATTATAGCAGACATAAAATTAATTTGGTAACAGTTTTAAAACATTCATAAGTATGTCATAACGATGTTTATATTTCAGGCTACTGATGCAGTTGTATGCAATTTTTATGTAGGTAGACACACCCGTTTTCATGACAAAATGTTTTCAGATGCAGGCAGTGGGTCCACAAAGACCATCTTCTACGTGTATTGCTGCTGCGTCTGAGTCACCTTCTGCAAATCTGTGTTTCGCCAAATGCAAAGAATCAACTGCTGATATTATTAAAAGATCACAACAGCAGAGTATCTGATAAATAAATTAAATCGGCCAAGAAAGTTTGTTTTATTTTGGGTCTACATTTAAAGTTACATAATTATATTAATGCATAAAAAATATAATACTACAGGACTTAAATGTGGACCCGATTCTAACCTACTACTTAATTTAAGAATAATGTATGTATGTATATTTTCATCCCTCGCCTTTTTATCGATATCGATAATATACTCAAACACTGTTGTACCACACTAGTTTCGTTTGTCAAGTTGGTATTACTGTTCTTTGACAGCTCTTTTGCGTGCATGTTGGTAATGATCAGCCACCCAAACTGATTCAATTTGCTAGTATGGAAGTCCCGACTCTTAAAACGTAGTGATTATATTCTCTTTGTTGTAGAGTAGCACTCAAGCGCCACCCAGCGTCGAGAAGCATATAACTTCTGCTGTCAAGATTATACATGTTGAATCACGTTTTTTTAAATCGAGTTTAACTCGACATGTTACGTTTATTTTTCTCAGTCTCACGGTAGTTTAATGTTCAAGATTATACATACATATACAATACATTTGAAAATGCAAATAAATTCAGAAAGCTAATTTTTTATGACATAGGGGTGCCTAAAAATATTAACTTGAAATTGTTGACCAAGATTTCTTATGTGGAATTTCCGCTATTTTGAAAAAAGGGATAAAATTGGATTTTCATTGATTAACTCTCCTATAGAAACGGTCACAGAGCGGCCGAATTGTCGTCCAACCAATTTTTATCATGACATTATTTAGCCAAAAAAGCTAGCGTTGAATAATAAACGGATAACTCACGTTGTGAAGGGCTACGAATTAGCCCGAAACATGACGAGCTAAACTCGATTTAAAACATGAGTGTCACGGTAGTTTAATGTTCAAAAAAGCTAGCAACAAATTTAGCCGCTGAGTATAGTAAAATTGTATAGGGATGTTGTGTGTAATGGTACAAATTTAATAATAACAACATGCTGATAAAGTTTTGGAAATTTTATTATACCTTAACACGCGACACAAGACATACATTTGTACAACCATTTCACATAATAATTACTTTTTTTTTAAGGCCGAGGAATGTAGCATCTCGTCACCAGGCAGTAATGACATAAGGCTTCACTGGGTATTCAAAATTAAAATTACTGTTTTTTGACGTTCACACTTTTTTGCTATGTATAAAATGTGGCACTCTAGTTGAAAAGCAAGTAGTCTCGAGACTCGTTGGTGCAGGGAGCTCTCTCGACTTTTATTCATTTGCTGAATGGGTTAAAACATGTGTGACAATGTCATTAGTAAAAGTTAACGATTTCGAAATAGTATTACTGGAATAGGGAGCTATTATTATGTAATGAGACCACTATGTAAGGTAATACATAAATCCATTCCATTTCTTTGAACTACTTAAAATTAAAATTATTCAGTAATTTTGAAGAAATATATAATATCTACAGATTTCAAGCAATATTATCAAAGTTTTGTTGAATACTTTACATAGGTCAAAATGCTTGCCGCGTATGCACACATGAATCATTGCAATACACAGCACACTTGGTGAAAGAAAAATAACTTTAAAAGGTTGCAGTTATTACTGGTTTTAAACTTGCATACTTACTGTTCGATGATGAAACATAAAAATACTAAGACTTATTTACGTAAACTGAAAATGGTACGACAAACAAAATGAATACCTATACATATAATGTTTATGCACGCCTCTTTGAAGTTAGTTTTCCAGAAAGTGTTTAGAATGACAATCAATCTAATATACTAAAACTAGTATAACTAAACAATTCAATAAAAGATGTTAACGTCTTAACTGATATTACGGCGTGAGACAAGTACAGACTTTCTAGATACTCGGGGATGGAGTATTTTCTTTGATACCGAATAGATAATAATTCATTAGTTTATATTTCTGTCTAGTTTAATAAACTAGATGTCGCTGCTAACTTGATCAGAATAAAATGCTTGACGATGATAATTGTAAGGGTACAAAGACGCCACAGCCACAGCCAAGTAAAGTCACCTTACAATAGAAGTAGGTACAGCCGAAAAGCCAACGAGAGTATAAATTCATAACAAGAGAACAAAAAGGTTAAATGTTTAAGAAGCGACATCTAACGGCCAGTATGAAAAACATTATCGAACGCTGAATCTACCGATCGGGACAGATGCTCGTGCGGCCATCACCTTGCATTGAAAATTAATACAATGAAAACGTGCTTAACAATCGAAAACAACAAAAACGAAAAGAAAATCAATATAACTATTGTAACTATCAATTATAATTATAGTAGTAATATAACCAGATTCCTTATAAATATATAGCAAATATTACTATACAAGATATACCTACAAATAATACATTTAATGCGACTTGCGAGTTTTTTGCGTATATTTGATATTAAATTCATGGACATTTTTTATAATACATAATCAGATGTTGAAGTGGTTCCACTCTTTAGTGGCTTAATAAAGGATAGAGAACAAAAATTTCATTGAAAACTACTAACATTTTTGGTACTTACTGTCCTCAGTCTCAAAATTTTTCAAGAATATTCATTTTTTACGAAGGTTAGTTTGTAAATGGAAACTTTAGCAATATGATAAACATAATCTTTAATTATAATCAAATCACACTGGATCAGTTTGTTCACAATAGCACTTCATCTATTCAGAATAAATAGGATTTTCGAAATATAATTGAAGATAAAGTAAAAATAAAGATTCACTGGGAAAAATAAGAACTGGATGGCTTCCAACTTAATAAATAATAAGGGCTAGTCACAGTAACCTTATAACTCGTCTCTGAGGAGAGTGTATCTGTTCTTGGAGGGAGCTAGTTTCTTGAAAGTGGACTCCGGAGGCGTGGTGACCTTGACGTCGCCGTCGCCGGCCAGTTGGTTCGGGTCCGGGCCGTAGTGGAACTCTCTGAAAACATAATAAAATTTAAATCGATCCATTATGAGTACTAACCAGTTTAGAGATATGTAAGAGTAACAAACAAACGCTTGTGTGCTACTACAGCAAAACTCGTCACCTTTATAGTTAACACGTTCGACACCGGTGACACAGCGTCTGTGGTCAAAAAATCTTACTCCTATACCAGTGACACATGTCTGTGACCTGTGACCATGTTATTCGTACTCCTGACCACGATAATTTCGCCCGGCATAGCTTAAGGGCCCAGTGAAACGCTGCCGGAGTCGAACGTGTTAAAACACACGAATGTTTCAAAGAGCCATATGGTATCGGGTTTAAAATAACACCTCTCCATTTCTTCCGTGGATATCGTAAGAGGCGACTAAGCATAAATAGGTTCAGGTATGGTTTAGGGCCTAAACCTCCCTAAACTTTAGGCAAAAGACTAGCATCCTGTACCAATTGTATTCGTATTAACTTAGATCCTAAAAACATAGTGGAAGTAGCTGTGAAACGTTAAGTAATCATGGTTTCGACTACGTAACGCTATGCTCTGCCTATTTGGGGATATATTTATATCTACAATTCCATAACCTACTTTTGTTAAGTACCTAAGTGTGACTGCGTACCTGTGCAGTTTTCCAGAGTACAAGTCCTGCAGGAATTGGAACAGCTTCCCTGGTTTCTCCATGTCCCGGTAGTCGGGGAACAGGTACATGTGGCGGAACGAGTCGATGGCGATGAGCGGCAGGTCCGAGATGGACTTGCCCAGGTGGTGCAGCGGGTGCTCGAAGCGCACTCCGTCCGCCGTCAGGAAGTTGACGTTCTCTGAAGAAGAATCAATCACCAGTTCAAGAAGAATCGACCATCAACTTACTAAAAATTTGAGTATACATAATACTATTTCACAGTCAAAGTAAAAGTCTTGGTGGTAAAGTGCAAAACCAAATCATAATTATATTTACGATTGATATCGAGTGATCGTGAATTTGTACCTTGTGCTTAGTAAATCGCTTTCATGCTACTGGTAATAGGTTAATTGAGTGTGACTAAATGATGGAACTAATATAAAATGAACAATAGTGCTGACATGTATTTTCAATAAGATTAAACGGGTAGTTCAAAGAGTTGCGAAATTACGACTTTGTTGGAGATGCATTATTTCAACTGAATCTATTATAGTTAATAGTAATTATATGTTCGTTATAGATACAATAAATTCCAAAGATCAATAACAGCTAAAATTCATATCTAGTTGTAATATCGCCATCTGTGGCATTGATCTAAAATTACTTGTCACAAGAATCTATTGAGTTATATGTCATGGAGTGGCTTTACAGCAATTGAAGTTGTAGTGATGGATGACTAACAGTTTACTCCATCATAATAATAACAATATCATAATTCATAGCTATTGGAAGACAATATTACAACACTTGTGAAGACTGATCAATAAAATAAGCAAATACTGCATAAAACAATGATTTTTGCATTAGTATATGCTAACATGCATATACATAAATCGATTCTCAAATAGCACCGCTAAGTATTTAAATAGATTTGTATGAACTTACGTTTCTCAGCAATCAAGTCTCTTTTAATTATTTCCTTGTATTTCTTCACACTCTCTGTATCCTTAGGATCATGGAACAGGATCAGGAACGGCAGTCCTTCTTCCGTCAGCTCTTCTGCATTCTCAAATGTAATCTCCCGGACTAGAGGGATGCATTTCTCTTGCACCCACTTGTAAAGGTCATCGAAGTTTGTTAGAGATCCTGTGTAAGTCTCATCTTGGTCGGTTGAGGTCTTTTTGTCGGTCCGGAATACCACTATAGGTTGGCCTGAAATAGAATTGCGAAAAATATACATTAAGATATACATTACAAGTGTCAACTTGCATTGATTTTGGAACTACATACTATAATGACTTTCTGTAAAACATATGGGTACACAAATTACACTGGAACCATGTTCCATGATTACTTCTCTGGGTTCATTTGTAATGATTGGTGATGATTTTGTTCTACCTAAATTATTGGACAGTTGTCCATCCATAGAAGTCAGTATATTCACAAGGAGTCAACTACAAACCTGGTGGATGCATCTGTTGAGAGGCGTCTCCAAAACCAACATGGAACAGGCACTCATCTTTAAGACTGGCGGCCACTCTCCGGAGCACTTCATACTCTGGCTGGTCCCTCCGATCCATGTAGCCAATGATGTGTCTCTTTTCCTCGCTGAGCTCATGGAGCTCTTTCAGGGAACCAAATGTCAGCACTGGGTCCGTCAGCTGTTTCTTGATGAAGTCACCAAATGCTTCCACTGACCGTTGACCTGTAAAATGATAACATATTAATTAATAAAGAGATCTTACTTCGAAGCAGAGATACTCAATAAAGCCATCTGTTCCACCATGTATGTTTCAACTTACTGAAAACCTACAAGTATAAAAAGATTCTGGTTTGCGGTTTCACAGCTCAATATTATTGTACCCAACATAATAAAAAGGTTAAAAGTAAAACTGATTTAAAGGAAAAACAACACACAATTTATGAGGATACTCAGTGAACCTCTGATTATGCAAATAAGTCTTACTGGTATCAGTGTGCGTTGATTGGAACAGTTTTTCAAGTATGTAGGAAAATTTTGTGGCCAGTATAAATTTTCAACTTTTAATAATATTTTCATAATATAGTATAACAACTTGAGCTGTTATACCAATAGTAGCCATAATTTAGTTGAACCTATCTTGATTAACATTTTATTGAAAACAACAATTTAAAAAAATCTCATACCTCTGTATTCCTTTTTAGCTGGCAATCCATTACGGAACAGTTTGAGAGTGGGGTATTTAGTGATATGAAACCTAGTGGCCACAGCTCCTTCCTTATCACAGTCAACTTTGCCCATCACCACTTTTCCAGGATCATACCCTGCTTTTGCTACTTCATCAGCAGCATCATCAAATATGGGCATCAATATATTACTGAATCTGCACCACTCAGCATAAAAGTTGATGAACACAATCTCGTTAGAAGCTGCAAGAAAAATAAAATTGAAATTACTAACTCAAATCACTTAGCTCTTAAATGGTATATTGGAATCTTTTTTCTACCACCATAAATACAATACAAATAGAATGTGTGTATTAATAGTATTCCATCACTTACAACTATTTAATATTAATAACATAAATTAAAAAAAAAATCATAAAATCACACCTGTGTTCCCAAATGGGGTAGAAAGAGCAGACAGATTGTTTCACTAAAGCATTGTTTTTTTAACTTTTTCAAGGAGCAACTCCCTTTATACGTAAAAAAAATCGCAACCCCCTTAGTTATCCCCTTTGATTTAAAATTGTATAAATGGAACAACATACTAGATCATATTTATTGTAATTTATTTACTCAACTTTGAATATCCATATCCACGCGACCCCCTTGCAGGCGCTTGACGACCCCCCAGGTGGTTGCGACCCACAGATTGAAAAATACTGCACTAAAGCATGACTATTTCACGTTTCAATGCCACTTCCAGCATAGGTAATGTTAAGTTTTAAATTCTAATTGAATTATTAATTCTAATTGGAAAAATAATTTATCCTCCTGATGACCAGCGTCAATTTATGTGCAGTTCAAAATTGACTCCTAATGTCAATAGACAAAGTCACAAATGACTTTTATTTTATGTACTATGTATAGCACACCAGTCGTCAGGAGGTTAAAGTAACTACCATTTCATAGCAATCACCTACAGATGTAGTGAGAAACTATTTTCCTTCGTAAATGTTCGGAAAAGTTCGTATTTATCATTTTCTCTCAAATAGCTTCGGTACCCATTTTAAAGGGAATTCATTCCGTAAAATATATGGTAAATATCCAGTTTTAAATAATAATTGTAATTGTTTTAAGTAATAAAACGATAAATACGAACTTTTCCGAACATTTACGAAGGAAAATAGTTTCTCACTACATCTGTACAGTTAGTTTGTAAAAAAATCGGTTCCCAGATACCAATTAAATGTCACCATGTATAGAACACACTTAACCACATAATCCTGTCATAGTCATATTTATAAGCTGGGCATGGATTTTAGGTATAATACTAGATTCCGAAAATTCGTAAGGAGAGTATGTAAGTGTACCTTGTGTTAAATGTTTTGCGTCTCTCGGACTTCAAATCAGTTAAGTAGGTAATTGATTAATTACTTCTTAATTTACTTGTGTATAAACAAAGTGACGTTTAAACTGCCACGGTCTATTATAACAACGGTAAGTAGGCAAAGAGGAAACAACTTACCTAAAACCATATCTAAGTTGCTCTGCGTTATTTGAACCGCTCCGCTATCGGTCGGATTATAAAAACAGTGACAAATCTGTAACACAACAACTCATTCTTGTTATAACAATCACTTACTTAATTAAACCATAAAATTAACAATCAGCCGCAGCCAGCCGATCGAAATGGCAGAAGTGTAGAATATTTTTGATAAGAATTTATCACTTACCAAAACTAGTAAGCATCCTAGAAATCTGTAACTAAATAAATTCACATTATAACTACTCATTTTTATGTTATTTGCGAAACTATACGTATAATTTCTAGAATAATTCCCAACTGAAGATTCTCTTCAGTCAGCTCCAGCGTTGGCGGTGTCAAATCCCCTCCACTCCACCCTCGGGCTGGTTGGCAGACTGCATAAACGTCACAATTTTCTTTTCTCTATGGTTTGATATGTTCAACTTGGCACCGTATTCGGTAAACAACAGCGGTTTTGAAGCGGTTTGTACGAGTTTATTATCCGTGCATAATTTGCCAGACGTCACGATCTGATTGGATTGAAATAATAGAAAGAATAGTGATTGAAAAAACTTTTTTTCAAGACCAAAACAAAGTGCAAAAACAAAGTACAAAAGAAAAAATACATAAAAACAAACTTACATACAAATGAAATGGCGAAGTACAAAGTCAAAATATTAGGAGTATATTATTTCTACCTACGTATTTTTTATTTTCGAATGATATGTATAACATATTTAAAATTTGTAAGTTGAAGATAAATACAAAAACGTATTTTGGATTGGATTAGCTAAATTATTGTTGTCTTGTCTGTTTTAACCCTTCGTATGCGAAAAGTGAAAAATATAGCGCATTAAGCTAAGCGTCCACTTGTCGTATTGTACGCATCGGAAGTATCGCACGCAACGGATTGTAGTATTCTTTGTATAGAATCGGACATGTGGACGCTTAGCTTTAGTCTTTTTTGTGGTGTACTGCCGTTATTTAAACATTCGCGAAATGTATATTTGACAAGTGAAACATTTGACTAAAGTCACATTACTCATACTGGGATATAAATCGTATGCCATGCAATATTTTGGGATAAGTATGTTATGCCAAACGATATTTGCAAAAAAATAATTGGAAAAGTAAAACTTGATAAGTAATTATTTGCTAAGCAACCACTTGCTAAACAAAATGTTTTCAAACTGTTAATTTGCGATACGTAGTTTTGCCAAATGAACATTTGGGAACCAAAATTTGCGATGTGATACATTGGGAAAGATTATTTGCTAAACATTAAGCAGTAACCCTTTTTTTGTTTGGATATCTACAAATCTGATTAGAATAAAAAAAGTTATTACGTCCATCAAAAGAGCACGGATCCGTGTCTAAGCGTACGAGGGTTTAAGCAAATTTACAATAGTGATGTGCCTTCACTATCGAAAGTTAACGATAAATTATTTTTAGTATCGATTTTTGCATTTGGTTGATTACGATAATCATTAATCATATTATTTCTTGTGTCAAGCGTGCAAACATTATTGATGATTTCGAAACCACCACTAAATAATAAAATGTGGTATCTTCGTTTGTGAATTTAACATTTGCACTTGTCGATTTAGCATGTGTGAGATTAAAAAAAGACCGTCTATCAATAGGGTTCTTAACAATACATTTAAAGCTCCAAACGTACTGTCAGCAGAAACGGAGCGGCGCGACGCGGTGGCATGGCGTGATGGTACTGTAACGACCCAAGCGCCATCTATTGTCAAATAGTAGAACTTCATCCACAAACTGTCAAAGTGCTCTACAACGCGCTAGCAAAATTTCGAAGATCTGCTGCATAAATACAAATAAATTATGTGTACTTCGATACCCAGGCATAACATTAGCCTGGAGAGATGTCTCCCTATATTGAAGTTTTTCCCACAATACGAACGAAACGCTTTATTTCCCAGCCGGTGCGATGTGCCCGCTCTTTTGTTTGTTTTCGAATATCACAACTGATACTGTAAATGTTTTCAAAAATATTACAGTGGTCGGCAAAAACTTGTTTAGATTTTAATTGGGTTTTTTTCAGGTAAAAGCGACGCGCAAACTCACTCCCACCACTTAAAATCTTGCCATGTTTACTGCCGACCACTGTACAGAATACAAATGTAGGGACAGCGTTGCGGCGGTACCGGCCAAGGGGCGAGGCGACAGAGGCGCCTATGAAGTACCAACAGCCAAATATGTATCTACGAAGTTGTATACAATTATAAAACATTCGGTTTCATTCAGTTCACATGGAGAGGACAATCTAATTTACATACAATACCTACGAAACATTACATATTCAAAATCATGACTATTTCACGTTTCATCGCCACTCTTAGCATCATTTTTGGTTGAAACATTGATGAAACGGTTATAATAATGGTGACGGGTTACTAGCCTGTCGCCTATAGCATACTTTAAGCTTAATAGCATAACTTACCATAAATGACATAATAGTCGCCTCTTACATTCACAGAAGAAATAGAGAGGTGTTTATACTAAGCCCGATACCACATGGGGTTACTATCAATATAATGTTCTAATTTTATTTTGTACTAGCGGACCCGGCGAATTTTGTTCCGCCTGAGACAATGAATGAGCAGACTTGTGTATTTTTTAGGAAATCTATCTATACAGAATTACTAACTTTTCAAAATAAGATGAAGTCTTCTTTGAGCAAAATACCCTATCTACAATATTTAAGGTACTTCCCCTTCATGTCCCATATTTGGAACACCCTGTATAGATTTCGAACGGGATAAAAAGTATCCTATGTGTTATTCCTGGCTCTAAGCTATCTACCCACCAATTTTCAGCCATATCGGTACAGCCGTTCTTGAGTTATAAGTGGTGTAACTAACACAACTTTCTTTTATATATATAGATTTTTAAAACCCCGTGTGTTACCCCGTGTGGTGCCGGGTTAGAATAGCACCTCCCCCTTTCTTCCCGTGGGTGTCATAAGAGTCGACTCTGGGAAAGGGTTAGTGTATTGTGGGCGATGGGCTAGCGACCTGTCACTGCAATGTCACGTTTAACCATCTGTTTACCCTGAATTTGCTGAACGTGGCACTGGATTTTTGAATTCATGTGCTCTGCCTACCCCTCATGGGAATGCAGGCGTGAGAATATGTATGTATGTATGTATGTAGATTTTTAAAATATTACTATATTTTTACGGAAAAGCACTAGCTTTTTCCTGAAATCAGGAAATGTATAGTTTATATTATAAATTATAAAACAAATAAAACTAGTAATAGGTGTACAAAAGTAACATATTTTATTGTTTTACATTTCTTGTAACAGAATAAATGAACATTCATACATTACAAATATTCAGTCTGAAATACCTTTTCTTAGAGATTCATATTTCTACACAAAACATATCAATTTATCTTAAAAAGGTCACAAGGTACCAGGTCCATTTAAATGTCATTAATTATTAAAAAAAAAGATATCTTGAGAAGCTCACTGGTGTACCATTTTGAGCCTAAGAGAAGAATATGTTTTCAGAAACATAGATTTTAAGTTTGTAGTAGGGGTACCACACCATACCAATGCCACATAAGATTCCGGGGACTTTATATTGTTGTAGCTTAGGGGCTGGTATTTAATAGTTTAACACATTCACGACCAAGCCTAAAATCAAAACATCTGCGCGGAACCGAGTAGTCTATAGCTAGTACAAAATGAACCCGGGAGCCGGGTTCTCGGTATCTCGCGAATGTTTTGAAGAACCCGGGAGCCGGGTCCTTGGTTCTGAATGTGTTAAAAGCATTTGACGTTTCTTTGCATGTGCATGTTTAGAGTGAATTTTTATGACATAAATGAAACTTAGCGTGTTAACTGAATAACTCTACCCGACAAAAACTACTCACTCTAACCAGATTTATGCCAAGTAGACACCAAATGCTAAACCTGGTACAAAAGCAAGTATGCGAAGTCTGGAGTAAACTAACAAATCCAACTTACAGTTCATATTTATAGATAAGATCACTTTATGGATGGAGATTTGGAGATTTACAATAACTTATCATTATCAGTATCACTTATGAATAACTGTCAAAAGGCACTTAATATTTAAATGTCAATATTAAAAAATAATGTAAAAATAAAATTAAATATATTGGTAATATATCAAGAAGCTCATTGGTAGAATTTTTTTTATAGCTTAAGGGGATTCAGCACTCTAGCATTTTTTATTATTTAATTCATTATTAAGAGGATAGGAGTCGCCCCGCTTCAAACCACCTTCTCCATACAAACGTAGTCCCCTGTTTTCTCCGTGAATAATGACATTAGAGCAAAAATTTTTTTTACGTTATATTTGTATCTGTTTTGGCTATGCCCCTATGTTTTGCTTTTATCGATTTTCTAAAAAAAAAATAAAAATAAAAATAAAAATCGATAAAAGCAAAACGTAGGGGCATAGCCAAAACAGATACAAATATAACGTAAAAAAAATTTTTGCTCTAATGTCATTATTCACGGAGAAAACAGGGGAATACGTTTGTATGGAGAAGCGGTTTGAAGCGGGGCGACTCCTATCCTCTTAATTTGAAATATTTCGTGTCTCTATTGCATTGCACAGACAAGTAAATTGAGTCTTTATTACAATGGGTATAAAACTTAGCATCCAAAAAAAATTACTCACACTAAACTCATTTTAGAGAAAGTGTCAACAAATGCTAAGCCCGTGATAATTGAAAGTCCCTTGAGGCATCAAGGACTTGAAATTGATATATGCAATATTACTTCTGATGTGCAATATTATTTCTCAGTGGCATGTAATCATTTTCTGTTTTACAGAAAAAAGTCAGATTGCCATAGTGAACTTGTGCCATATCCAACTTATCTATTACAAAATTGTATACAACCATTGCTCTTGACACTACATTTTACATTACACTTAAAAAACTACAGTGACACATGTTTCAGTTACATTCAAAATTAATTATATAAAACATTGATTAATGTAAAACAAATCAAATTCATTAGAACATAGTTAATTTTCAAAGATAAGATCACTTCATGGACGGAGATTCATCAACAAATAGCTGCAATTTTAAGGTTAACACTATGTAAACTATATTATATTTTAGCTTACAACTAACATCTTTAGCAAAACCAAGGCTCCTACAACCAGGGGGTAGATTGGCTTGAAGTTCGAGCTTCCACTCTGAAACAAAAATGTATGTAAATATACAGAACTTGATTTAGGTAAAATTAGTATTAGTATAGTGGTTGAAAAGTCTTGGCATGATTTTTTGTAATTGGAGTAAGTTAGCCTATTGCTTTTACCAGGTAAAAACAATGCGCGAACTTACCCCCACCACAAAAATCTGGCTAAGTTTGTTGCACCATCACAATGTTTATTTAGAGTTGTTGAAAATTCTTATGCCTTGATCACACGTACCGAGTAGAGTGGCGAGAGAGTGTTCTCGGCCAAGTACTCTGTTCGTGTGAACTAT
>BHDV01012010.1:0-10891 GCA_005406045.1 Adoxophyes honmai
TAACCGTGTTCCACGCGGGCGAAGCCGCGGGCGGAAAGCTAGTATTCAATATTGAATTTAATTTATTTAGTTTTAAGATTACTTAATTAATCAGATCACCTTTTAAATAAACTGGCTGAGTCCATGGACTCGTGCTAAAAGGGTTCCGTACAATTGACTAGGTAAAATTAAAGGAAACTAGAAGATAGTAAGTCTCGTTCAAACAATTTTTTGGTAGAAGTACATGGTACTACTGTAGTTACATCCTATTTGCCTTTTGACTACGGAACCCTAAAACGACGTAAGTAAATAATGTTGGGATTTTGGTTATGTAGTAAATAGATTATATTTTTCCTTTCGGTAGTTCAATATCTTGTTATAAAATGCCTGATTAATTTGGCTTGTTAGTGCTGTATCATGCGATCGGTCGTTAACATTTTATAAACACTTAAGGCGCAGCGCAGACGACAGTGTTTGGTGCGATCGAGTCTGTGGAGCAATAAATTCTCTGAATGGCGCGCTGATAGTTTCCAGGAATTTCCATTCAGAGTTTCGTGGAAACTGTCAGCGCGCCATTCAGAGAATTTATTGCTGCGCAGACTCGATCGCACAAAACTCTGTCGTCTGCGCTGCGCCTAAACCTTATGAAAAAAAAAACGAATATTATTATGTATTCATGTATTCAATGCAGCATGCACAATTTAATCTTTATACTTGTAGATATGTATTAATTATCATAGGTAAGGTAGTATTAGGTAAATTCTTAGATTGCGGTAGTTCTCTGTCATTGAAAGAACTTGGGGCAGCGCAGACGACAGACTTTTGTGCGATCGAGTCTGCGGCGCAATAAAAACTCTGAATGGCGCGCAGAGAGTTTCCATTCAGAGTTTTTATTGCGCCGCAGACTCGATCGCACAAAAGTCTGTCGTCTGCGCTGCCCCTTTACGTAATTTTTTTGTATTTCGTGTTCTTTCCTTTTGTAAAATAAAGTGTTTACTTACTTACTTATTTATTCTCTCCCTTCGTCTCCGACTCCCACTTGGCCGTTTTTTTTTTAAATTTAAACTTAAATATTAAAAATTTCTAATATTAAAACAAAAAAAAGTAAACTAAAAAATAAAAATCAAGCAGTCGTCTTCACCGACAATCGCGACTGTTTTCATCTACTTAATTTTAAATTATAAATAGCATTTATTTAGTCAATTATACATCTGGATAAGCGAGTAGTCCTTTTTTGCGCAAAGCGGGAATAAAATCGTGCAGCACGCTACCTGAATCAACAAACTTAATACGTTCAGTATTTTTAGCAGCGTGTTCTACGCTCGGTGGGTTTACGACACGTTATGATTTATGTATTTACTCAGATTGTACTTGAAAACATAAAGCACAGGGAGAATAAAGCGTTTTACGACTCCCTAAAGTATCTAATACTACTTGACAGTGTAGTAAATTAAATTATAACTAGTGATGCTTCCTGCTCTCGAATTACCTAAGTACCTTTATTCGTAGGTGCGTACTTATTTTCGTAAACTTTGATGTACTTACCTAGTTGGAATAATCCTCTGATAAAACATTTTGTGATGCTGATTACCATCTACATTCAGAACATTACCTACATTAAGTAATTTTTAAACTTATCCAATTTGTTAATCGATTTGTGTTTATTATGTGGATACTGTAGCCACTGTAGGACTGCTTTTGGTAATGAAATAATTCCATCTGTGTTGTAAGCTTTCTTAACTTATCATTCAAACTATACTTCTTGCAAAACAGCGCTACCCTACGGTGCCTTCTTTGTAATTTATAAATGTAGAAATATTTGTTGCAATGTCAATATAGCTACTGAGTTATTAGCAATAAAAAGCAGTTGGTGGGACCAAATCTTAGATGTACTTCCTAACTAGACATGATGCTCGACAACAGCTAACAGCTATAATTAAATAGAAGCAGTTGCAGTTTGCGCAGGCGGAACACGTTTTAATTAATTACAATCGATTAATTTCTACGCGATGTGACTAACGAGAAGTTTAAATCATGACTTATCATAACAATCGAGCCGGCTTGCTTCCCGCTTTTTTATCTTTTCGAGGTGTAAATGTAAGGGCGCCGGAGCGTGACACGAGGAAGTCCAATTAAACCTCACGTAACAGTCGTAAATAATTCCCGTGTCTATATTTGTATAATTAATAATAATTAAAAATATCCATATCGTTCATAATTATTTACGCTAATTGTGAACACGTTTATTTTTGCAAACGTTTAAGATCGAAGTCGTTTAGTCTCTCGTTTGTCTGCCACGGTAAAGTCTGTTCCTCTTTCTTAATAATTAATGCTTTCTTTTGCTTTTTATAAAGCTTTAATCTTACATCTTATCACCTATTTAACTGCGTTCTGACTAAGTTTAGATACTACGTTTGGCTACGACAGATTATCGAAACTTTCTGAAACTATTGGGATACTTTAAAGGCTCCATACCATTCATCGCTCAATCACATACCATATCAACCCGGTGCAAACAAGTGATTTGTTATTGATAACATGCGAAATATTGGTTTGGTAAATAAGTCATCTTGACTAAATAGCCAGCCTCGCGTCTATTACAATTATTATTTTTGTAACTATTGTTTTTGTGGTCGCTCAACCATTATAGAGCAGATAAGCAACCTTTAAGACCTACAAACAAACCAAATTAAAGATCAGAAGTAATGAGTAGGTGTACTTTGAAACTCCATAAAATTAACAAGATCAGATAAAAATAACGTCCAACGGGATCAGTTTACCCGCCTACATGTTTATTGTTCAATATCAAATCTTTTACGTAAAATTAAGTACTTCTTGTTCCCTTTTTAATGCTATATAATATACCGAGCGACCTCATTATTGTTACGCCGCTTTTAACTTGTTAGAAAAATTGCGTAAATTGCGATACATTGCGTGGCTGTGAAACTAGCAAGCTAGAAGTGGACGATTGAGTACCGCATTGTAATTCAACTCGGTCACTTTTTCTTACTGGTGTATAGCAGGCGTAGAGCTGAAAAATGTCTAGTGGAAATGAGCCCAGGGTGTTACACCCACGGTTCGCCCACACCCTGCGTTGGAGGGAAAACAACGCCTCTTTCCACTGACTTCAATTCTCGCAGGACTTACCTACACTTGTCCACACTCTACGTCTACGTCTTGTACACACATGAAATATGTCTAGGGATCAATCGTTTATGAATTTTCTTTTACGTTTTATCTCCAAACTGTGGGGGAATGTAGGTTATGTAGGTCTCTAGGTGACTGAGCTTATAAAAGAGATATGGAGACTGTTTTGGCTCCCAAAGACTGCAGACTGGTTTACATCGTTAGCGTAGCATAAACGTCTACAAACGATTCGTTCGCAGATTTGTATTTATATTTTCACTATAACGGTAAAAAAATATTAGAGAAGTGGGTATTTAACTTTGAAAACCCATAACGCACACGGGGCCGGATTGGTCAGTAACAAATTCATTAGTCTAGATAAGTTCGTATGTTTCTGTTTCTTCTTAACAAATAAGTAGCACTAACTAACGCTTATAGGGCGCTGAGGCCCACCTCGTAAAACATGGCCTACGATAAGAAAAAACTTGCTTTCATTGATAAATGTGCTTGCGTAAACGTTGTTTTTGAATGGCGTAGTTGATAAGCCGCCGAGCCGCGCATTTGATGATAAATACCGTAGGTACTAGGTACTAACACGAGTTAAACAAATATACTTTTGTATTTGACTCATGGAACTAAAGGTCACAGGAAGCACCTGTATTAATTTTAGCCGTTTCGTCGTTACCACGTACCACTATTTATAAATGTGGTGCATTTAAAGTGAGGTACCTATGTACCTATGGATCATTAACAATGACGCCTATTTACTTGTGATAAAATAGTGTCGGTTACATTAATTTGGCTTGCAATGTAAAAATTATATCGAAGTAGACATACGGAAAAAAAACCCACAATTTAAGGTTTTTACACAAAAAGGTAATTTAGTTTGTTTAATTAGTTCAGAGATAAATTATCACTATCTCCCGGTACATCATTAGTTGTTAGTATGTAACACACCAGAATATTCTCAGCTACTCATGAATCATACTTTGTAAAATCGAATGCCAACGTCGATGGCCTTATTAGTTTAAATTATTTGAATGTCGATGAATGCAGTTAAAATCCAACACGAGTTCATCAAACACGACCGACGGCCGTAGAAATGGCTGCAGGAATTTTGTGCGTACGTGCGTCTATTCACGTATACGGCCGCCCTTTTCTATTTCACCCACGACACAACGAAACTTTTAAAATGGCCCTTAGTTGACGATTTGAAATGGCGCGCCTGTGTTTCGACTTGCTTAGGTCGGGCTTGGCGTAGTTATAACTGTTTATATCCAGTATAGTTTTAAGAGCACTGCAACGTTTTTATTGTTGAGCTTTATTATGTAAGTACATACTTACCTATTGTATGTTTTGTTTTAGTTTTAGGTTAATTGTAAATATTGTTTTCTCTCTTAACTTTATTTGGGTGGATTAGATAGTGGCTACTCTAAATTCACATGTTATATCAATCGCTCCTATCCAAGGTTAATAGGAACTGATCCCTAAAGGATAATTATATTTGCTTTTATAGTTTTTAAGTTGTTCTGTACCTACTGTCCTATACTACTACTGTACTATTTTGATATGTACTTACAAATTATAAACAACAGAGTTTCACATACCTAAAAGTAAATACAGTTTTATGCTAAGTTATAAAAATATTAAGTTATAAAATAATTATTTTAACACATAGTTTGTTCACTACGGAAACTTTAGAAGTATTTAAAAAGAAATGAAAAATTAAATTTAGTATAAGAAAATCAAAATCAACTCAAACACTGCCGCTTCTTTATATGTGTGACTCTCAGCTCTTAATTCGACTTAAAATCCGACCTCTCTCATCATCCGTCTATATCCTGAACTTATTCAATAGCTGCACGAAACCGCAGGTACTTACAGACCTTACAGTCCCCGGCATTTAATGTGACAAGATTTTAAGTAATGGGGGTAAATTCGAGCATCGTTTTCCATGAAGCAGGCATTGAACTTGCCCCTGGTGCTTATAATCTTGCCAAGTTACATTTCGAGACAGTATAATGTAATGAGAACCTGCTCTTTGCTCGCCTTGCGTTTATTTTATCCAATGCGTGCATTTAACCAAACTAGAATAAAATTTAGCCACGGAATAAGTCATCGATTTTTAGGGTTCCGTACCTCAAAAGGAAAAAACGGAACCCTTATAGGATCACTTTGTTGTCCGTCTGTCCGTCCGTCCGTCCGTCCGTCTGTCAAGACCCTTTTTCTCAGGAACGCGTGGAGGTATGAAGCTGAAATTTATATCAATTACTCAGGTCTACTGTCCCTTGAAGCTGTGAAAAAATCAAACTTCTAAGCCAACGCAATCAAAAGATACAGCCGTTTATGCCGCAAATTTTCGACACTTGCGAGGGAATCAAAACCTTCAGGGTGCTTCCCGTGAACTCAGAATCTTGAAATTTGGTACGAAGCAACGTCTTATAGCATAGATAAAGGAAAAATTACGAAAACCATAAATTTTTAGTTACATCACATATTTTTTTTTTTTAATAATTTTAAACTTACTACCCATTTCCTCATAAACGCGTAGAGGTATTAAATTGAAATTCATACCAAATACTCAGGTCTATAATACCTTTAAGCTGTAACAAAATCAAACTTCTATGTCAACGCAATCAAAAGAAACAGCAATTTAAGCTGCATATTTTGAAACTCGCAAGTACTCGCAAGGGAATCAAAACCTAAAGGGTACTTCCAGTCGACCTAGAATCTTGAAATTTGGCATGAAGCAACGTTTTATAGCACACATAAAGAAAAAATTCCGAAAACCTTAAATTTTTAGTTACATTACAAAATATATATTTTTTAATACTTAAATATAAACTTATTACTTTTTTCCTCATGAACGCGTAGAGCTATCAAGTTGAAATTCATATCAAATACTTAGATCTAATTGCCTTTCACCCGTGAAAAAAAAAATTCTAAGTCAACGCAAAAACGCAAAACGCAAAAGTACAACCATTGATACCGCATATTTTGAAACTCGCAACTACACGCAAGGGAATTAAAACCTAAAGACCACTTCCCGTTGCACCATTTTGCACCAGTTGCACCGTTTACCATAGTTATGACTCGATTGTCGTAATGAACGAACTTTGTAAACCTTGCAGGTTTGTACGGAACCCTCGGTGCGCGAGTCCGACTCGCACTTGGCCGGTTTTTCATTATGAAAATGGCGGGTACTTATATTATATCAAGACTAAATTTTATTCTCGTTCAGTTAAATTGACGCTGATAAGTATTTACATCATTTCTTTGTTGTTGGTAGATAATTGGCATAATAATATACATACATACTGTTCGTTGTGGGACGAAATGAATGAAAATCTGACTCCAAATTTAGATATGCGTGTACTCTTAATCCACAATTAGGACCGCGGCCGAATATAATAATTTAAATTAATAAAATGTTGGGTACAGTGCGTGCCTCGCGGCTGTCCTTGGACGTCTCCCGAAAGTGAATGTAATGTCACTAATGTCATTGATTTGGCTGCATTGCCATTACACTTCAATAGGCGCTGCTTGTGCCGGAACATCCTCCGGGGCCTTGGAACGAGCTGGTTCCAATGTGGGGTCATCTGCAGGATCCGTTTGTTCCATCTTGTTGAAGTGAGTGGTCTTTCCACCAGGAAGTGCCCAGGAGTTTAGGGGTGATATGTCAGGACTAGGTGAAAGAGGATATAAAGAAGGACTATTAAGGATTACCTCGATTTGACTGAATAGAGTTGCCAGCTCTTCAAGTGTCAAATATGTTTGTCCTAACCCTAACACACGTTTGAAAAAATATTTAGATTTCTTAATTCCAGGCATTCCAGCTTCGTATAGTCCATCGAAGTGGCGGGGCGTAGGCCGGTTGGAACTTAAATGTTGTGCCTCTCCCAGAAGAGAAACCTATGATGCCACTAGCATTAGAGCGTATAAAATCGCCAATTGAATTGGTAGGAATAACAAAATTGTACCCACCAAAATATCTAGATCGGTTCTCCTCTACGAGGGATAAAACGACGCAATGATAAAATGAAATACGGTCGGTAATATAAGAAGGTTCAGCAAAGTTGACACCTGTAACTAGTTAATGGAAAGTCGAGTCGAGATTGACATGCTGCTTTGGAAGCGAACTCATGATTTGAGTCACCGTATTGCCGCTAACCCTTCTGCATCTGACGCTCTGTCGAGCTGTGGTACGAGCTAAGTCTCTGCCTGCTATTTGGTGACCTTCAATGTATTTTCCAAATTTAAGAAACGGGTTCAATGAAATTAGTTGACATTTTGAATATACTAGCTTACGAAAAGAAGTTGAGAGTTCTTCAGGCTGTAAAACGTCAATGCGTCTAATAGTAGGGTTTCTACAGTTATGTATAATGCACAGCATGTACCTACGCAAACGATTGTTGTAAATAGTTTTTGAATATTTGTTGAAATCAATTACATATTAATTCTTTATTTTCTTCGCTTATCTTTTTCTTTTCTTAATTGTTATCTTTGTTTTCTTCACTTAAGGTTTTAGACATTTATTTTATTCATAAACATTTTATTTATTTTTTAAATTTATTTTAGATTTAAACAACTATTTTTAATTGTTATTATGTTTCATTAACTCTAAAACAATGCTCACAATATTTACTACAAAGTTTTTAATTTATCGTACCTAGTACTTAGCCATGCCAACGCAATGGATGGGTTTACTATAATAAACCTTGCCAGCGATCACACAATGCAGCGCGCGACGTGCGGCGTCCGCGAGCTGCGCGCCCAGCAAACACAAGTACTTAAAATATTTCTAAACGAGGAATAATCGTCGGCTTTACCGATGCGACCCTTGCCTTTGCGCATAGGTAGTAGGCGAACTGTGACGTCACCTTATTAATTTAATGACTGATACATTTTTTTTGTGTTTTTAATCAATATTTTAGGTAAACTGTGTAAAAATTGGTCGAGGATGAGCTAATAGTAAGATTATTCTGTGAGTTACCGGCTTCTAGTAAGATTGAAAGCAAATTTGAACGGTAGTTTCACAGATTAAACACATGACAGCGAGTACACTTTCAATAGACTTTGAAATCATGAATATGAAATAATGATTTCTGATTGTCACTGCCAGTTAAATAAGTCGCCGACTACAAAATCGTTCCGAAATTGTATTTTTTAAAATTCTTCGAATGTATTAGTGTCTCATTAGAAATGTATTTGTTTTTGTTATTATTATTTAGGTAAAGATGATTGCATAGTAAATAGTTAGAATTAAGTTTATTTTTTGTTGGAAATGGACCTGACAGAATCCAACCAAGCTTGGATTTTAACATAATTGGTTGATTAGGTCCAAGAATAAACTTTTCAGGTTCAATCAGGCTCCAAAACAAATCTGCACCTATAAGCATATCTACAGGTGCGCTCTGATTAAATGTAGGATCGCTCAATTCGAGGTTGCTAGGCAAACTTATTAAAGAGATGTCGAATGTTTTGTTAGGCAAACTGCTCGAAATTTGAGGTAGAACTAAGCATGACATGTTTGTTTTGTAATTGTTTTGTATTGATTTTAAAATAATATCACATCGTTGCAATGCATTACAAATAGGCTTGTTACCTACACCTACAATGTCAACACGGGTTAGCTGGGGAGTCAAATTTAATTTATTTTTCAATTTATCAGTAATTATAGAAGTTTGACTCCCGCTATCAAGTAAAGCCCGGACCGTAGTGTGCAGTTTTGTCTGAGGGTTGTATACCTCGACTAAGGCTGTTGAAAGCAGCACAGAATTATTGTCTGATGTCATTGACATACTCATTAAATAGTCGTTTGTATCCTGTTCGGCATCACTTTCAGTCGTGGATATAATTGCGTGCGCGTTTGACGTGTTTACAGCCTGATTTACTCTGTGCAACAGGGTGTTGTGTCGCTCCTTACAAGTAGAACAAGGTCCTAACCTGCACTGACGAGAAGAATGCCCCTTGCGCAAGCAGTTGAGGCACAGGTTCAATCGCAGAGCTTCGGAGACTCGCTCGTCCACAGACTTAGACAGGAAGGAAGCGCAATCATACAAACGGTGGCTTCCATTGCACAGCACGCACGCCACAGAAGTTGATCCTGACGATGCTGAAATTGCGAAGGATTTTGCGTGTGACTTTTCATGTTTATGAACCGATGACGAGTGCGGTTCGCACTTTAAATTGTTGTGACGTTCGGGCTTATTATTTTGGACGGATTCGAGAACATCCGAACGACCTTTTAAAAATTTGAAATAATCGTTTAAAGAAGGAGACTTGCTTAAATCATTTTTGTATTCTTCCCACTTTATACTAGTGAGGTTATCAAGCTTTGCTGAGACCAAATGGATGATCAGGGTATCCCAGGATTCCGTTGGTTCACCCAGCGTTTTTAAGGCACGTAAATTTTTAGAAATGTGATCTATGATGAATCTTAATCCTTTGGCGGAATCACGATGTACGGTTTGAATGCTAAACAATGAATTTAAGTGATTTGTTATGAGTTGCTTTTCGTTGTTGTATCTCTCGCAGAGGAGAACCCAGGCTTCTTTATAGTTTGCTGCACTGACCTCTAAATTGCTAATGACACGTGAAGCCTCTCCCTCGAGATAAGAGTTTAGATAATAAAACTTGTGAATTGGTTCAATTTTGTCGTTGTTGTGAATTAACGAAGTAAATGTGTCCCGAAACTCGAGCCACTTGTAGAAGGTTCCATCAAAGTTCGCAATTTGTATTGTAGGTAATTTAAACCCCATTGTATTACCACTATGACGACATGAACTGTCGCAGTTTGTTGGATCGGATTTGTTAGAATTGTTTTTCTTGTGCTTGTCGAGAAGGCATTGAGTTTTAGCGATGAGCAATGAAAAGTCCAACTCAATCTCTTCTCGTACGTCCAACTCGCTGTCTAAATTGTCTCGATTCATTGATTCTATTTGCGATTGTAAATTACAAAATTGAAGAGATAGTTCGCGGAATCGATCGAGTCTTTGAGTAATTAAATAGTAATCAGTTGGCGTCATAGAATCTGCATCGATATATGTATTTAAGAATGTTTTGTACTTTGTAATGCGACCTTTAATGGAACTTCGTTTGAAATTGAAATCTTTTAAACCAAAATTAGGACTTGTTGGTGGAATATTCAATTTTAAAATGTTTTCTAAAGGTGATTTTTCACCACTTTGAGACATATTTGTCACAACAAAGACGAAAAGTTATCAAAAAAAAATGAAATGAAATAATAAAGATAATTTGCAACAATACGTAAATTCCAATCCAGCTCACGCGCAGACTCCTGGCGATTGCGTAACAGCACCGGGCACAGGCCGGAGACAAAAGAACAGCTGACTCGGTACGAGGATAGGTATCGAGCGCTGGCGCAATCGGTCGGCGCCGGAGTGGATAGTACTAAACTGGAATGTGCAAAAACACCTTTTTACATAAACTTTTTACTTTAATTTGATTATTAAGCTGATTATTTAGTAGATAAGTTGATAAATTAATTAAGTAGGTACTTTAAGAATGTTTTAATAAGTTGATTTATACGTGTAAGTTTTAGCAAATTATTCACTTTTATTTATTTAAGCACTTTATTTTAGCAACTATTATTAAGATTAAGTAACAAATTGAATAAAATGTTCAGAAAACGAAGATATTGTTGTTATTTTTTGTATGACGGTAAGAGACGATTGGATAGTGTAATATTCTCTAGATTCTCACTTTATACCACAACTGGCTCAGCAACGCACTATCAATAAACCCTCGCACGTCCACTGTGCTC
>BHDV01012010.1:16495-54988 GCA_005406045.1 Adoxophyes honmai
TTATTGTTGTTTTAATATGAAAAGAAACGCATTTTACATAGATTCCGGCTTAACGGGATCATCTCGTACTACTTTCCCCTACAACCGAACAGCGTTGAAAGGGCACATCCATAGCTGCTCTGCATCAACGTTCTGGTCATCAAGATGGGACATATATATGAACAATGTGAACAACTATATGTTAAAATCGTTTTCTGAACAAAGTTTTACTTTATTTTTACGGATGAGAATTATCCGTAAGATGGTAATAAACCTGAACAAAGCGTTTATCGCTGAGCAACATAAGAACAAATGAAAGAAAATGTACGCTTGTCGTAATCTTACGCATTCTGCATTAATGTTGCGTGGACGTAATTTATAGTTTTGCTCAGCCTAGTTAGGCTACATATAGGTCCTCTAGAACAGCGTGCCCCGCAGTGCCATTATACATTAACTAAAAGTATTCTAATTTCCTGTAAAGTCTGTTTTCATTTGCTGCCAAATTGTAAATACAGTAAGATTATGTCCAATTCCTGTTATTGAGGGTAGGTACATTCGACACCAGCACTTAACTTCCATTCAACAGTATCTTACCTGTCCGGGCTACTTTTAACGCTTTTTATATCATTAATCTCCATTACCCATAAATTTTATTATCATTCTTCACCGTTAGGTAAAATTTTACTTCACTTTTTATTATGTACCTATTGTTATTTTGTTTTTTTTTTTGACATCGCCGATAAAGTTTTGCTATCTTTAAATTATTCATTTTCTTGACTGAATTCATTAATTCTTGAAAACAGATGTTTCGTTTACAATTGTTATATTTAAAACACGCGAATGCAATTTTCTTGTGTAATTCATAAATATTTGGACGGAATGTAAACCACCAGCCCGCCTTTATACTCTTACACTATGTCTGTACGTTGAAGGCCGTCTCTTAAATATTACATAGCAGTAAGTTTTTCAATGTAAATCTCGATCTGAGCAAGCAAAGGATTGACAAAACAAGAAGGATGCATTGCATAGATCATGTTAACAATTAAGCGTTTTCTTTATAACTTGAAATCCTTGCATCTTGTTTACTGCTCATCCTACGAAAAGTATATGTACTAAAAAAACGAACAGTAAAGCATAGACATTGAATAACATTCAGAAATCGATAAGCAAGTGCGCGACTGCGTGCAAGCAACATGCACGGAGTCTTATCAAAACAATATTCAAAAAACAACGTCCATAGGCATAAGTAACCTTGAATTAACTACATGCGTTGATAAGTGATCTATAAAATTTCTTATTTGTACTTATTGTGTACTCCCTCAATTTGAATTGCATAGCACCCGAGGTAGCAGTTATCATTAAGAGTGGACTTTGTTTGCAAACAAACATTATAGTTGATAGCCCTAATTAAATGGTTACTTTGTTGCGGCAAATTAAGGAGTTGCCAGTGTTTTGACCATCAAAATGAATTGTCGCGTGTGTTAAGTGCATAAATATTTACAACTTATAAGAGCTAGTTATGGGCTGAAGTTACGCAAAGTACCTAACTACTAACTAAACATCGGCTTACATTAATTTGTAGGTATGTACTCAGATATGATTAATTATGAAGACTTAGAACTAAGATACAAATTGTATTACTATTGAAATGCCATCTTCAGTACGAAGAGCGGCCGTAATTATTCTAAAGCAGGCCTCGTGTGCAGTTGCGTTCGGCGGTGGAGCAAGTGCGGGGTGCAATGTTTTGGAAGCTGACAGGCGAGTAGGCAGCATGCGGACTAGCGCGTCAGGCAAGTCGCGCCGACGCACTGGCTACACTCTGATCGATCGTGCTGCGCTGCGCTGCTCTATTATTTATTACCAAAATATGGCGGCGTGGTGCGGCACGCGGTCGCTGACCTCGCTCGCCACGACATGTCCGCGTCGCGTCGTAAACAACTCGCCTCAGGTGTACGCCTGTACTGCGCGGCAGTAGAAAACGCGGGAAAAGAGCAGCCATACGCGCGCCCCTTTGCCGCCCATGCTTTTATAGTTCTCAATCATACAGTGCAGCTCCGCGCCAAACTATGCAACCGTTCACAACCGCTCTCAACAACTGCCAAGTTGAGGCATAATTAGCTAAATGACCTAGAGGAAAATTCGTGTTTCAATTGATGAACACACGAACAATTCCACGGCTAATTCTTCAGGATTTGATAGGTAGAACATTGGATGCAAAGTTATCGAAACAATAGCCATAAGTAATGTCTATTGGTCAATTAACATGTACCACGATATAAATACGTTATTCGCGTTAAACGTTCGCTTAATTTATACCGTTAGGAGACAGATCTGAACTTCTAACCTACATTGAGTTCTTTGTTTTAATATAGACATATTAGGTTATTTGTTTTATGTTGCCTATTCTATTTCAAGCTTACAAGAGCGAGCAAGCTCTACTTCGCTCACACAAAGCATTGTGGCAGACATTTCACAAATTGCCAAGGGTAGGGGTCCCTTCACGCGCCGCTTTCTCGTCAGTAATTTTAGTCTGCGACACGCCACGTGCACTCCACGTGTAGATACTTCCACGTTAATAGGATTCCGCGCCGTAAAAGGTAAAAAACAAATACGCGTGATGTCATTTTCATGACTTACAATATTATCTCGGTAACCGATATGACTATCAATTTGAAATCTGAAGCCTGTACAAATGAATTTGTACGTAGCGTAGATATGAAAACTATTTATTTCAAAGTAAAGTGTAACTTTGCCTTAAATACATTCGCAGGCAATCCGAACGTGAAAAAAGACTAAGTTAACTACAAATATATTTTTATGCTAAAGTCCATCGATATGGTTCTTTGTCTCAAGACTCGTCCCTAAAGTCTCTTCAGGCACGCCGTCATAAGTGATTATTTCAAATTTCGGCATATTTTGGCTGAACTTGCTGTTGAACACAGTTTAGAGAACTCTGCAAAGTCCGCCCCAAACTGGTACGTTATAAAGCAATTAGTGTTAGTACTCGTAATTACTGGATCGTTAGACTGAAGCTGAAGATGTTTCTTAGCAGATGCAGAACACTGTGCGAGCCTTGAACACTCTCCCTACTATTTTCCACTGTTAGGGCGTGTGCCTCATAAAATTGACAAAGATATTAATATAGGTCTGAAAAAAGCCAATACCACAAAGGAATTTGTAAGAATGTCGTCTGAAATATAAAATACCACGACTACCATGATTAAAAGAATTCTAATTCATCAACTAGGTATTAAGCCAAATAAAATTAAAGTCATATAAATATAAATAAATATAAAAATGAAATCAAATAAGACAAAATTCTAAATAGGTACTTAGCCCCCGTTCCCACCGCGACGGGCGCCGGCACGATTTTTAATCTGGTGTTGTAGCCGCAGTACAGTGTGTGAACAGCTCCATATAAAATGTACTGCGGCTACGACACCCGATTAAAAATCGTGCGGGCGCCCGACGCGGTGGGAACGGGCTCTTACTTAAGGTCCGACCACACCGCAGCTTAAAATCCGGTCTCGCTTCGGAATCGCAGTGTCGCGTCGTTTTCGCACCGTTTTCGCCGCGTGCTCCCCACACCGCAGCTTAAAAAACGGTGACGGTTCGGAATCGCAATGACGTGCGTCACCATAATCTTTTTGTCGCAAACCTTCCAAACCGGTGCTTAAAATTCGCTGCGTCAAAATCATGCTTCAAATACCTATATGACATAAGTAAGTAAAGATCAACTGCACCCATCACAGCAACAAAACAAAAGAACGTGACTCAGTTGTCTCGTTCCTTTTTTAAATTTTAGACATAGAATCTGATAATCTCTATGTGAAAAACGAAGTGTTACCGACAATAACCGAGAAACCCCGATTCGCAAATCTTTGCGTAAAAATCGCTGCATCTACAAGACAGCTGCGTCTTTTACGTCACCGGTGTGGTGTCTGCCATAAGATCTCGGTGTAATATTTTTTGCGATTTTTACGCAGATCAATTTACGGTGCGACAGCGTATTTTAAGCTGCGGTGTGGGAGCATGCGGCGAAACCGGTGCGAAAACGACGCGACACTGCGATTCCGAAGCGACACCGGATTTTAAGCTGCGGTGTGGTCGGACCTTTAAAGGACTTAAAAAATGTGAAGAATGTTTTCATGTATTTTTATTGAAGTATACACTGTTAAGAATCAAAATGTTTAGGTACACTTTACGATTTGATTAGGAAATTACATGGTTAGGTTAGCATTAAAATCTTAGCTATAATAGCTACGCAGGTTCAATGTTACGATATGGTTTAACTACTATGTAGTAGTTCGGTAGACATTCATTGGACAGAGTATTAATAAAAATAATAATAGACTGTACTACTTGAAAGAGCCTTATCTTTATATCTTCGAATAACGTGACTTTATTCAAATTTGTCTGAACCATTTCAAAACAAAAAGCCAGACGCGTCACATTAATACAAGATGCTCTGACTGATTAATTTATATTCCTTTTATGTGGTCATAAAAATATTTCTAAACAGCCACAAGATACCTACATAATAGTGGGATTGCCCCCAAAAATAAGGTGAAACTTAAACTATTTAATGCCTTTAAGAGACAATCTTCCGTTCAGTCAAGGTAGGTATACTTAGGAAATACTGGATAGGTATTATTAATATGTACAAAAAAATCGCAAGCTAATAACGTATCTGTTCAATGTATCGCATGTCTCCGTACAACGCAATTAATATCTAGGCATAAGACCACTATGTAATAATACCGTATCTAAAGCAAATAAATTTATTTAATTTCAAGCCCCTATTGCTTCAGGCTTTGTTGACCACGATCTGCGAAGCGTCTTGTAGCGTGTTATTTACATCAGCGACAAGAGTATAGGTAGGTACTAAAGTGTAAAATTACCTATTTGAAAATGTTCGCTCACTCGATTTATCAATAGCAATAGCAATTGTGTGCGGTTTGGTTTCTATGCAATTAAACCATATTGCATCGTTTTGATAGATGATCGCTTACTGTATGTTATCCAGACGATATGTCTGTTATAAGCAGAGATCGGAAAAATTTGCGACATTGTTTGCAATTACGTGGATATGACTTGTAAGGTAAATAGCGGGGCCCATTGCAAATAAGATAAAAACAATAGATTTTAACACATTTATTAGTTATGACACATCGCACAACTACATACAACCATATAAATAGGTTCACGGTAACCTAAATCAGTCTTTTAAACTATAGGTTTAAACAATAATGTAATAACAGGGCCACAGGCGTGTTTGGCTGTCAACTTTCCTTGTTAATATGCGAAAAACTACTCTTATAACCAGCTTAGGTTTCTCAGCCGCTCCTAGGCCGGCAACCAAGTACTATGACCGTGACCGGCTGGCCGGGTGACCTCTCCGGGAAAGCCGTCTCGTGCACAGCTTTACCGCAGACGTCACCACTGGCCTAACCGAGCCATCGGGCTAGCACGGCATCCACAGCTCCAAGAATATACTAAAATTGCTACCTCGAACTAAGGCCCGTCCGGACCGACGGATGCCAGGACCTCTCTTAAGAAAGCTGCCTCGCGTAAACAGCTCTCTCACGGGAGGCCAGCTGAGCTCGCCACACCGGTCCAGGCGAGGATGAAGACAGGGTCGTTGCCTCTGCAACGCAGCCCCAAGGCAGGCGAACCAAACGCGTCACCCAAAACGCGTGCCCCAAAACGCCTCCTCATAACGCCTCCCTACGATAACAACAACCAGGTTAATAAACAACAAACTAAAGTGTCCGCGCGATCAGAGGGAACGCGACTACGACTTCGTCTGTATGACTAGAACCACGTGTTCAAAAGACTCACCCCGGCGGAAAAGGAATACCGCGGCAGCAGCCCCGTAGTCCCATATCAACGCCGAGGAAGGCGTATAACATCACCCCAACACGTGCCCCCACACGACAAAGAGGCGGGCCATAGCCCGAATCTGGGAAAGTGAAAAACAAATGAGATTCGATGCTACGATCAAAACCACACGACGCCAGCTCGCAAACAAAGTATAATTTCCTTAGGAAATATTAAAAACTCACCGATTCATAAACTATACGACGCGCTCATGCGGCCATTGACGCAGACGCCGACAAGACGAAATGTCAATCAAAATGGCTGGACCCCTTCCGGCCTCTCAACTCTGTGTTGCCAACACAAACGCGCCGCGAGCTGCGTTCAGAAACGTAAAAATGAGCCAAAGGACCCATTCGAAAATCGGACATTACAGACTCCAAAATTAATCGAAATATTATTCAGTTAATTAATTTTTTACATACATACTCATACATACGTATCACGTCTACGTTCCCAAATGGCGTAGGCAGAGCACACAAAACGTGAAATAGACATGACCATGATTATAACTTTTTCACGCTTCGCAGTCACTTCCAGCATATATTTTTTAATTTTGTACTTGACACATCATTTGATTCCTAGTCAATAAATACAAAAGTTTGTTAAAGTATTGGTTTATTTAAAAAAAATACAGTATTTTTTCCAAATCGTTATTTATTTATTATAATTATATAAATATTTACGGAAACAATACCCTTTTTTAAATACGAACCTTTTGCTAATAATTATTTATGTAATTCATCGTCGTCGTAACGTTTTTTTTTTAAAGTTACTTTTATGTATCCGTGCTTAATGAGCACTTTATGAATAAACTATTATCTCCAAAAATTCAAATTATATTTTAATTAATAATTAATTAACATTTTGATTAATTTTGAAGTCATGTCCACATAATTGCAAACAATGTCGCAAATTTTTCCGATCTCTGGTTATAAGTATGTGTATGAGAATGTTATGATACCAGTCTTCTATTACTGTCAGCATTGGATAGTAGACAATGGCCTTCGACCTGAATTTCATAAAAATAAAGCACCGTAGCCTAAAAATTACAACCAAATACCTACGTGAAAACAGCACAGGCTAATTAATTTAGAATACCTACTTAATTACGTACTTGCGTACAATAATTAATGTTTGGTCATAATTAAGTAATTGTATCAAAAAAATCAGTAACAAAAGAAATGAGAAGCGAGTCTCGTTAAAGGTCTTGGGTTTGCGGCTTCTTTATAAAATTGAGCGTAAGATAATAAAGTACCTACATGTTGTAACATCGCCGGTTCGGAGATTTCCATAGTAGAACACAGTCCGACCTACCCTATTGCCAGCCACTCGGCCTTGTCTTGGGGTTTTGGCATCAATGCACTTCCAATTATCCGACGTGAATCTTCTGCATAAACGAAGTCTCTAACAACTGGCAGTTTTACCCCAAATTTGGAAACAAGTGAAGTTTTTTTCCTTGTGCTTTTACGTAGACCATTTACCGCTCACTATAAAATTAAATGCCTCTCTGAAACTAAGACATCACACAGCAAGTAACACAATGATCATATTGATCTACCGATATATACATGGATAGCATCAATAAAATGGCACTAAACACAGAACTTGAGACTTTCAAATAATCGTTTTAGGACTATACTTAACTAGCCAACAATTAAACGGCTAACTTGTTATTTAATTGATATTTTCCTGTGCGAGAGGTTGAGAGGTGTCGTGGGAACTGCAGCGGCTCCCACGCTAATTACACGACTTTATGCGGCTTGTGTGCCTAGCTGACGTTGCCATCAATGAAATCCCGCATTCATCAATGAAATTACAACTCATTGTTGTGTTAGATATATACAGAAGTTTGTTGTGTAATCAAGTGACTATAATGTGGATTTACGCTCGTGCTAGTAATATTCTGTCGGATTTACATGCGAAATTCTTGTACGTATTTCTGAGAAAATCGTCTGGAAGACTTATTAAAATATCTCGTTAAATCACTGTGTAAGAATTTGTATTTTATCCCTATTCTTTATACTTTTTAGAAATATTATAAAATCATGTCTACAAAAAGGCTTTGTTAACTATCTGAGGCGTTTCTCAACAGATTTGGTTACCGGTTGTTAAAGTCTGACCGTTTAAAGTTACTTTGAATCTGTAGATAAAGATTATTTATATTTAGTTTGTTTCTTAAATGTTTATGTTTGTAGGTAGTTAAAATAGTTCACAGTATCCAATTTTTTATATATGTATATACTCAAGTGAATATTAGCGCCTGTGTTTCTAAATACGGTAGGCAGAGCACCAAGAAACGTTACATAGACATCACCACTTTTCACACTGCATACTTTAGTTTTAGTTTTGTTTTTAGTTCCCTGACGTAATATTACAAAATAATACATACCTACCTACTAAGAAATGAAGAGGTACCTACTCCAAACCCGAGACCACGCAATATTGATATTCTAAAACTTAATATCGTATGGAATCAAAAGTACCTAATCGTGCGTATAAACTGACCAAGTTCTTTTAGCTTCGAATTTGCTAGTGGATCCTTTTATCATTTCATCTATAGGTACAAATACCGCGCCTCGCATACTTTCACTTAGTCGATTACTTCACTAAGATCAGTGTAGATTTTTACTATCACTCTGACTGTTAAGGTCCCGGGTTCGATCCCCGGTCGGGGCAGATGTGTGTATGATGAATACGAATGTTTGCTTTCGAGTCTTGGATCTTTATCTATATTTAAAGTAAGTTTATCCGTTGTCTAGTACCCATAACGCAGGCATTAAATTGTCTAATTTGGGACTAGGTGATTGGTGTAAATATTGTCTAATGATATTTATTTATTTATTTATTTGGACATGAAATTATTATTGTTCCAGCTCGGGTCATGTGGTCAGCGCCGAGCGGCGCCTGCGCGGCGTGATGCGGCGCGAGCGCGGGCTGGCGGGCCCGGTGGCGATCGTGCTGCTGCTGGCTTGCGCGCGCGCGCACGCCGGCGCGCCCGCCCTCCCACCACGAGAAAGTAAGCCTTTCAATAATAACCTAACCTGACCTAAGTTCTTTTGCCAACTGTACTTCTTTGTCATCCACGCCAGATTATGTGTACCAGATTTCAAGTTATCAGACCAACAATTGAAGAGTTTCCTCCATCGGAAACAGTCCTGGCTGGACTAGAAGTCCCCTACCGGAATATTTTATTGTCATCCAAGTTACTTAGGTATACCACGTATCAGCTCAATCGGTCTATTGGAAGTGGTTCAAATCTTGCAAGATTTGTAAACATACAAACATACATAAAAGCTTATAAAAAACCAGAGCCACTTTGATCACCCTAGGCCTCCTGGCCCGAAACTCATGACCTCGGTTTTTAAGCAGAAATTTTCAACGAAATGTGGCGTTCGTGCTGCTGCTGTCACACGCCGGTGCGTGGAGAAAAGTAAGCCTTTTACTAAAAAACCAGCTACTTCTCCCTGTCCTTTCGTCCTGTGTCGGGATAGAATAACACTTCTCCATGGATGACGTAAGAAGCGACTAAGGAAATAGGTTTTGTGCTTCAGGCTTCAGGCCAGCAACCTGTCACTATTATACTACCTCTTCCATCTGTTTTCAAACCCTAAACTATGCTAGAAGTGGCTGTGATGCTACAAATAGTCATAATCATATGGTCTATGTCACGCTTCGTGTACTATGCCTACCCCATTTGGGAATATAGGCGTGATTGTATGTATGCACTTCTCCCTTTGGCCACCCTGGGCTAGGAGATCTTGGTTAGAGCAGTAATTTTCAGTGGAACCTAAGTTTTAGGAAAAGTTATTGAACTAGAAACCCTTGGTGGTGCCTCGACCTACTTCAGTTGAAGTGTTTGTATGAAAACTATTACTAGTAACTAATTAGGAAAACTTTTATGGCTTAGCTTTCTAGTTCACTAGCGGCCGCCTGCGACTTCGTCCGCGTAGATTTCTTTTACTTAATTGACACTTATTGTCACATTTCGTCATAAATTCTAGCCTATGTGTTATTCTGATGTATAAGCCACATTACTGTAAAGTTTCATTAAAATCCAATCAGTAGTTTTTGCGTGAAAGAGTAACAAACATCAATACTTACAAACTTTCACACTTATAATATTTAGTGGGATAGTAGGATTTGCAATCCACCGGTAGATGATGGTAATGGTATAAAAAGAGCCGAGATTTAAATCGCTTCTTGCGTCGATTGGTTGTGATTTGAAATCATATGTACTTAAATAGGTATGCAAGGTAAAGGTCATGAAATTAGCTGCCAAATCAATCAAGATTTTATAGACGGATGGATCATTCAAAACATTATTTATTGACTGAAATATTTTTCGATAGCTATAGTCACTATCAAATGTTATCGATATCATTACCGTTAGTTTATACATTTTTGTGAATTGGTAACAAAATACTATTACGTCACTCGAAATTAAATCAATGACAATGATTCTAAACGACGTTAAGTCTCGTTTCGCCCCACTAACACAATAACAATTATAATTATGCCTAAGTTATCGACTTTTTTATACCATTTCTTGTCAATATTAACAAGGATAACTCCGCCAATCGCTTGCTTTAACAAATTATGACGTTTGTGACCTTATCGATAATACATAATTAATTATTAAGCCCGATCGAAGCAGTGCAGCTTCATTTACAAACCGAATAAACAGCAAGTTTAAGTATGCGAGATTTATGTCTTTGTCTTGTCAATATTAATTAATACTCGTATAATAAATTGGACGTTGCCAAAACTAACTATTTTTAGGTTATTCCATACGTTCACCTCCGAGTTTCACCATACACACAAGTGTAAGTTGGTAGTTACATAATTACCAAATCATTAAACAATTAGGTATAACTGGAAGGTCATTGTTCAATGTTTATTTATAGCTTATCACTTGAACGTTCGTTTAAAAAATAACGCAGTTTGGTATAAGTACAAGTACTCGTGTAGAACTGTTTTCTAAAAGTTGCTTCCTTCGGAGCTCCACTTATAACTTAACGCGTTTTTAAGCAAACGCAAATTGTTGTCTCGTGAAATTCGCTCCGCGCCAACTCTATCAATCAGCGCGTGTCACATGTGCTGGGTTGTTTTCCGAAGTCGCCGCGGCTGTCTGTCGACGCCGACAGCTTTTGTCGTGTCGCACCAGTCGAGACTTCGCCTCATTCCTCGCAAAGTACTTCCCTAATGATATGCCCCGACCCGCCCTTCAAAGAACGCTTAAATAATCCTCAAGTTGTTTTAAGTAATAAGCATATTAGAATACATACAAACTTATAAAGTCAAGTAAAAGCGGTAAAATGACCAGAACAGTTCAATGAGTAGTCAAACGCATTAGTTTGGGATTGACTAGCCAGTAGAGGCCCGAGTAATTAAACAACGTACAGCCGTTACCTCGCCGGATCATTCGCAAAAACTTCCGCGGCCGTTGAACCGGCCCGCTGCCGTGGGGCCGCTCGCGGGCGGTTTTATTTTCATTTATGTATTTGCACGGTGTGCTATTGAGTTCGGCGTGTTTGTATCGCGCGTTTTTATCCGTCAGATAACGATTGAAGTCGATGTTGTTTGTTTGAGACGCCGCACGACGCGGCGACGCTGCCGCCGCCGACTGAAGTGAGGCCTTGTTTAGGAGGCGCCCGTGTTATCTCGCGAACCGACTCCAAATTCACTCGGCCGTGTAATAAGCAAGCTGATATCGATGTTCACAATTTAAATAACAGATGATGTTAATGTTATTCAACTGTATTTATACATGTTTAAATCGGCACCTCTTGTTCTGTTTGTTTCGCAATTTTTGTTACATCCGCTATGGTTCATACAGCTTTAGTTTAGATTTTTTATTACTGACGATCCAAACATAACAACAGTTAATTAGTAAATGCAATCATTAAAGGAATACCATACAAAACGTAGTGCTATTGTCTAACGCACCAAAAATCTAAATCGCGTTAAATTTAACAGTTTCAGTGTCAGTTCGCTTTGAAATGTATCAATTTCGAAGCAATATTTGAATTCAACTGTTTTAAAAACAATTTAGAGTTTTGATGCGTTAGACAATAGCGCTATGGTCAAGATAAAATTTGATAGCTCTAGCGTCTAGTGTCTCTAAATAAGGGATAGATAGGTACTTACATCGCTTTATCGCTTAGAACTTGTGTTTATTACCTCTGTTAAACCGATATTCTTACTCCAGAAATAGGTCTTAAGATCTGAAGTTATTTAAAATGTAGACACAAAAGTCTCGTTTTTAAACAGATGTTACAAGAAAATAATCCACCAACTATTCAGCAGTTCCGTACCAATCATTGGGTATTTGAACATTCTGGCTATCCACCTGGTTCATTATATCATTACAACTCGGCTCTTAAATTATGAGCTCATATACTAAGAAATGCCAATGATCAAGGCATATTTTCATGTAGTGCTTTTATGGATAGAATGGAAAGGCGAAAGATAATAACTAACCAAGGCCACTACCTGCCACTTACTACGCCGTTTAAGCTACGTCACCGACACGGAGTTATGAGGGCATTTTCCTCGTGAGCGCTCCCGTGTGCCAGCGAATGCCCGCCCGGCGCCGAATTAATACCCACCTAGTGCCTACCTTATTAAATCATAACGTCATGTGTAAAGCAAAATTGGCGGTGAACATAACGCTAACAAGCTCTTACTGACAACGCTGCTCACATGTGGCGTTTATCTTCGTGATTGTTGTTACGATTAGCATCATCAAAATAACAATTTTCCACCGCCACAGTGGAATTTTATCAGCGAGGAATAATTCCGCGCCAAGACACGAAGGGGTTCATACTCGTAATGTGGAGCAACCCTTTAATAATAACACGTGATTTCCTTCCTACGTAACACACGGGGCTTAATTTCGATTGCTGAAAAAGATGAGTGGAAGTGCTCGTTTTTATTTTTATTTAGTTTTCATATACTTTTTAGGCTTGAAACAGTGCTCGACCGACGGTCAGCGCTGACCGTCGGTCGGCGTAGCAATATCTATGCAAGTCTTGAACGCGCACACAGCTACGCTGACGGTACGCGCGTGATTTGGATTCGATTTAGGCTTGAAATAGTGCTCGACCGACGGTCAGCGCTGACCGTCGGTCGAGCACTGTTTCAAGCCTAAATTGTTTAATTCAAGTCGTAGTGACTGTTTATGTGTCTACTACCTACATAAAAATCACATTACAGACTCAACGCACACGCGTCGTATTTGTTCGGTGATCAATTACATGCTTGGTTAATGGATAATTTTATGCAGATTTACTTGCAATACTTGCAGACTTACTTGGAATACATATTATTGTTAACTAGTTAGGTGTTTACATAATCATTCTATTAAAAAACAATATTCGAATTCTATTACATTATAATTCTAGCACAGTTGCATCTACATCTAGAATTGTACACATAAAAGTAAATTAAAAACAAACATAATACTTAGGTTTTTACTGTTTGGTTAGAAGCTATTAAAATTGTCGTTACTCATAAAATATTTTATCTTACTCGATACCTACCTTGCTTTATTTATTTGACGACTGTTTAAAACTAATACTAGTTGAAATAGTACAAAAAGTAAACGCTAGTAGGTTCTAAATACGTTGTACCAATCCTAATCTTTGTATTGACGCTTATCAGTGTTACATTGTATTAATAGTTATTAAAATTACATACTTATTATTCATTGTGATTTCATAACTGTACTATCGAATCAACTGATAGCTGACCCACCATAGAATCTATTTAGAGTAAACGTAACATGGCATTTGCTTGACAAAGAAAATAATTATTACTTTTATTGTGACAACGCTCTGCCACGCTCTGCAGTGTGTTTGAAACCAATTGGCCTAACCAACTATTGTCAGCGGTCAGCTTGCGAATTTTAATCTCGTTCGTTTTACAAGCATAGCCTTTAGTGTATAATAATATGTAAATCAGGAAGGTAAAATGGCGAGCAATGCATCAGACTTACTGACGTGTTATTTCCATGTGACATTTTAAGAGACTAAAGCTAGAATGCCTTCTGTCGCAATCGCATGACATTTGGAACTCTTTATAACTTATTTGTTTTCGTCAGTTAAATCTTGGGGTGAACCGATTTACATGAACCTTTTGAAAACGAGATTTAAGCGGTGGTTAAGGTTTTAGCAAACTTGGTTTGAAATATAAAAGTTAAAAACGAAAATGTCAGAGTACCTATTTTCGAAATTATTTTTCAACTTGCTTGGATTATTGGGTTTGCCCTTATCGAGTCTCCGTGGTCCATGATTACCTGTTGTTTACACAGCATTTTAATATGTAATGTAACCTAAGGGCTGGGAGACAGCTGTCGAGGTCAGTGACCGAAGCCGAGACAACCCCTTTTAATCTACGACCCTCCGTTCAATACGACATTGTTTAGTGCCCCGGTAGTAAACTCGCGTGGTACCTTCTTACCTCTACACGAAGTATTTATAACGTAACGTAACTTAAATAAATGTGTTTTTTTTTCGTTTAGCTGATATTCCTGGCTAGGCACACGGAATATGAGTCTTTGGTATCCTATCTAGTTTCAGGTACCTGACATGATAATTGGGTAGATAAATAAGTTCAAGAATGTGTACGTTTAGAGCAATTTGAATGTCTGATCCATTCTTAATGCATCTTTACTATTTCCTAAAATTTTGTGAGTCGTAACCTATTTAATGTATTTTCACATGTTATTGTTGAAAATAGGACTTGTCGAAAATCACGTCACAAGCGCTGACGTTCGATGGAGATTATAATTCTGAAAAGCGATAACGCAAGCAAACAAACACCGGTGATAATAATCGTTGGCACCTACGTGTTTACATTTTATTCTATTTGAGTTTATTCGTCTCAAACTATGCTGATTTGTTTTAGTGTAGAAACTGCTCTTCTGCAACATCGATACCGATTTTATATGCCATTAGTTGAATCCGATTAAAAAGGATAAGGTCCAGCGTTTGAAATCATTCCGATACGCACATTGTAGTTACGTTCTATTTTCTATTTATTACGGGTACCTATCAATGGCCATTTGGTGTAGGTTTGACATTTGCCACCACTTCAATATTTTTTCGCTTTACCAATCTAGTGTTATGTTTGCCTGCTTAAATTCTATGAAAGGCGTAGGTGTGATTGCGATTCCATGAAATTTGGGCATTACTAACGTTCCGTTGTTGCGAAAAACCTCGCGGGTAAATTTTAATAAGGCTTTCAATTTAACATGAATTCCCCAGCCTTGTTACGCTGCTCGCAGCCGGGGTACTCTCAAACGTTTATAGCTATTAAGAACTGGCTTCGAATAAGTTTTCACGCAATTGACATGTAGAATCGGTACTCGGGGAAAACATCTGAATCATTTTATCAGTTGTTGACGCGCTCAAGTAGGTTATAATTTTTTGGTTTATGGTTTTTTATCGTTAGGTTCTGTTCGACTTCGAACTCTACCAAGTCAGCCATCTTCATCATCAGGCTTGTTTAAGTATTTATTGGAATATATTAGTTTGTTGTTAATCTAATTACTTAATGTTGTAAATTCTTAAAGCGCTGAGAACAAGTACCATCTCAGTTAACTCTGCCGTATAAGCTGCATTTCCATTATAATTTCGCTCCGCTAAAGCTGGGTTTGTTTTTAAAGTATTTGACGACAGTTCGTAACGCGAATCAGTGTCGTTGCACACAAAACGTAGTTTGTTCAACGACAGTGAGCGAGGACGCAATGACCCGGATCAGTGTACCCGCGATGAAAGGAAGTGTTGCGGCGAGTGCGATGTTGACATTGCCGGCCAGTGGTATTCCCCGCCAATCGAAACTGTTAAGGAAAACACCTACTTTTTGCACGTTTTATGTAGGTAGGTACAGTTAAATGCGGAAGTTTCTTATTGGTGATAATAGGTGATTATGATTGCAAAAACTTTATTGGCTGTAAGTTTTATTTGATAGGTCATGCGTGTACATAAATAGGAGTGTCAGAAAATTAAGGAAGTCAGTGCGACGAATTTGAAACTTCTGGAAATCGTATCTACATATAAACGGACCGCCAAAAACTTTGTCCCAAAATCGTGGCTTATTCTTAATTCCATTCATTAGTAAATTGAAACACATAACCTAACTAATAAATGATACATAAATAATGACCTTACGCATAGGTTATAAGACTCTACCTGAGTCTTCAAAGTGTTTGCGTCTGGTATGTTTTGTTAGCATAGAGTAAGAGTATGTATAAAAATAAAATTAAATGAGTAAATAAATTAGCATTTATTCGTTATAATGTCCCCATAATTCCGTCGCCGGACCGGTCTCAAGAGTCCTTAATATATTTTTTTATCTGCATAGATTTCGAATATTTAAACCATGATTTCTAAGTTTTACCTACTTGAGTAACTTGAGCTTACACGTGAAATGTCGTATAAAACTAAGTACCCACAAGCGTAAAGCAACGGTTGAATTTATTCGTCTTGTCAAAACTTTTGTCTTGTTTAACTGCGTCGCATTTTTTTGTCATTATTTGCTTTATTAATTTACACCGCACACAACATCTGGCAATGAATTTTTAGTTACAGACACGCAAATAACATTAACTACATTATGTAGTATGCAGTAATAGTAACCGAGAACTTATTATTTTAATAATCCAGTATCATATTTACTATTATTATTGCACAGTAAATAAAGTTTGCGTCGTGAACGTGTGTGCTTGTAGTATTTATAGATAGTTAAGTGTGTAAGCGAGAGTTAGTGTTACAATATTGCGGTGGCCGTGACCTACCTCACGCGAGCAATGCGTACGCGCCGCGCGGGTCGCCTCGCGCTCAACACGGCCCTGTTGTTTCGAACAACATAATGGACATTATTTCATAATAAGAGAAACCACTATCAAAGTAATGACCCACATACAAGATGAGCGCTCGGCTTGATGCACTGGAAGTGTAACGACGTTATGAGTCTTTTCACCTTTTAGCTAAATAAGGACACTGATATGAGAATGAGACGTTTCGTTCAGAGGCCCAGACTGGCCCAACCGTCATCGTTCGCCGAAACTTAACCCGGAGTCATTACGCCTGCGGTATACAAAGGCTCATTGAGTGTCGTCTTACGAGTAAACACCACGTTACGTCGCGGCTCCCACTGATACGGGTAACTGGAGTGGCTGACGGCGCGCCAGCCTGCCCTAGGTCATGAGAGTCATGGCATGATAACTAGGTGCCCTCGTACTTTGCTGTGTGCGGGTGGTCAAACTAATCCAGATGACTTCTGCGAAACATTTCGGATATTCTTGTATCTGAGCCTGATTTATGCCTGTCCTGTATTATCTATGTGTATAACGGGTGATAACAAAAAAATGAGAATACATACTTTTGGGCAGCTCTAAAATGAATACTGTCTACATTAAAAAAATAGTTTGTTCTATAAGATGTTGTTGTCTCTTTTATGAATCATATAATGTGCAATTTTTTTTTTAAATCAGTTTTGTTTGTCGAAGATGGCGTCAAAACAAGGAGCTTTGAGACTACGCGTTGTAAACTTTTACAATTCTAACATTTGTCTCGGTAAAAAGTTCACAGTGGACTTTTTTATCGAGGAAAACGTGCCAATTTCTACCATTTATAGAATTTTAGCATCCTTGACGGTAGCTCGAAAAGGTAGCAGCGGTCGACCAGCGAAGATTATGACCAAGAGGGCGTTAAAGTTACTCCACAATTTTTTTAACGATAACGATGCCATAAGCCAAAGAGATGCCGCTAAAAAATTCAATTGTACTCAACAGTACATTTTTAAATCGTTAAAAAAGATCGGCCTGAAATGCAGAAAGAAGGTGAGGGCACCGGAATACACAGACGAGCAAATATCGACGGTTATGTCGCAATGTCGTTGGATGACGCGAAATTACAACGAGAAATCGTTTATTTTTGATGATGAAAGTTATTTTCCTTTGAGTAAAACCCATATTCCTGGAAATGACCGGTACTATACCAGCGATGTTTCTACTACACCAGAGCACATAAAGCATAAGTACAAGCACAAATTTGAGCAAAAAATTATGCTGTATGTAGCCATTTCTGAAAAGGGTATATCATAACTGTGGTTTAAACCAAGCGGTCTGGCGGTCTATCAAAAAGTGTACGAAAACGAGTGTCTGAAAAAAATACTGGCGCCTTTTATTCGTAAATATCATGCAAATGGAGAATATGTTTTCTGGCCTGACAAAGCATCTTCGCACTATGCAAAAAAACGCTACAATTCCTAGAGGCAAATAACATCCCATTTTTACCAAAAACGCGTAACCCAACAAATCTTCCGCAATGTCGTCCGATAGAAGATTTCTTCGGTAATTTGAGCAGTTTGGTGTATAAAAACAATTGGAGAGCAGAGAACTGTGCCCAATTAATAAAAAAAATAAGGACATGTGTGCGGAAGATGAACAAAGACGCTGTCCAGCGGTCTTGTACTAACATATTGTCCAGGCTCCGACGTACAGCTGACCACGGACCCTATGCCAATGTCCATTAACGTTATTGTACACTTATACCTGTAAATATTCTACAATTATAACTATTTTTTAAAAACATCGCAAGAGTTTCTTTTAAATACCTTAAAAACATATTCTCATTTTTTTGTTATCACCCGTTACGTGTTGGTCGCACTTGTGTGTAATTTGAACACAGGGAAACAGATACTTCAACTATAGACAGATATTGAACCGAGAGTAGCGGAAGCATTGGGACATCTTTTCTCACCAGCATGACAAAACTAAATTAGCGGGCAACAATTAGTTAAATATAAAGTACGTAATCAGAAACTAGCGGAGCGGCACAAAGAAGAATTTGTGAACACACACACTAACGAATACCCATACCAAACCGTCCGGCGCCTACGGTTCTCTTGTCAACAACATATTTTTGGCACAACGTACTTACCTATTCTTTCGAGCCGTCCTCATATTGCACATGTGTATCGAAATAATTGCAGCGATAGTGACTGTGAGCGAAGAAAACTCGGCGAGCCACCGATAATACTTGACCTACCACACGCACTTTCGAGTATTATTGATACCCACAGCGAATGATATTCTACTGATAGCTTATAATGTTATATTATTTAGGTATTTGCACTCGGCTCAACCGCAGCCGGGCTGTGATAGATAAAAAACTTGTCAGTTCGGAGCAAGGCATGTTAAATCCAAAGCGCTGCATAAATACCTCGTATTTATTTAACTAAAAAGTGATTTTGGATTGAATTTATTGGATGATGTAAGTCACGAAGACACTTATTAGCTTCTCTGTGAGTATACAACAGGTTAATATATTGGTAGAAAATGAAACACATAGTTATTAATACAATTTACCTACATGATTCGTTTTCGATCACATAATTATTGACTTAAGTTTTCCTCAAAATCATTATTAATTATTGCACTCAATACCTCATTCAAGTTATAAAAATGAGTTTTAAACGTTTCATTCATGAATTTAGCTTAGTCATTTTAATTATGAGTTAGCGCATTTATTGATAAAGAAAAGCTTAATTAACTTAACAATAATCAAAGCTTGATTATTTAATTTGTTAGATACATTTAAATGAAATATCGGCTACAAAATGTTTGTCTGCAGTTCATGATGTTTATTAGTCATACATATTTTGCTTTCAGGCAGTTTGTATGATTATGTGTGTGCAATTTTTGTTATGGACCACAAAAGTTAAACACACTCAAAATTCGCGTTAGGGTGTAAAATTTTAGAAAAGGGAGGGAAATCACGCGTCTGTGCTCTTCGTGTGTCTGTTATTAGCAAACAAAAACACACATCACCGTCTTCGCCGATTTTGGGAATTGTTATTTAGAAGTATTTACATATCCTGCGCTTGAATATACGGACACTGAAAAGGGATTCAGATGGATAGCAGCAAGTGGACTGTACTATCTAGCCAGCGAACGTATCGCATCATTAATTTATCGAAGCAGGCGTTACTTTGCGGACTAGAGTTTGGTACAGTACATACCATTATTCTGCTTACGCGAGTCTTCATAATGACTGAGTTTACGCGACAATAAATTTAATGTATGCTTACTGCGTGTCGGAACAACACATGTACTTACCTACATATTACAAAAACCAACTGCCTCTACCATCTTTACTGACAATAAAAACAAACAACCTAGTAACTACACAGACATGAAACTTCATCTTAAAGGTATAAATCGTGTCTATAGTCCGACTAATAAAATGTAAGGCTCATTAATATTTATTATTCACATATTCGAGTCGCTTTGTTATTTGAATGTCGCCTAAAATGCAGTTTCAAGGTCCCGCTCGGCTCTATCGTGTGAAAGATTGGGTTTTTAAAATAGTTTTGTTTGTGCTCTGATAACCGGCGATATCATTTGGTGTTTTTTCAGCGCAAGCGGCGGCGCGTTGCCTGGCCCCCCACCCCTGCCCGCTCTGACACTCGTGTGTGATTAATCACCTCACCATCCATTCACTTTACTAGTCTTACTACGTCGCCTCTTTTAATTTAACCGTAACTTTTTTTTAGAAAAACAAAATGATACTCGGACGCTTGCTTTGCTCCAATGATTAATTAATATTTAGCGTTAATCGTCACACTTTTTTATGACCGACAGATCGACTAAACTAACTGGTTCTCATTATTTTATTCACAAACGACTATAAGTTGTACCAATACGTAGTTATGATCTGTATGTTGTTTCTTAATGTTTTATCGACTCGTGTATTCGATGTCTCAATTTTCGTTACAAAATGGGAACATACTCAAGATTTGGCTCGAACGCTGAGAAACCCCTAACAAAAAAACCTACATAGGGTACTGATACACATTTTATTAATGTCAGATTCTGCACTTTACTTGATTTAGTGCTTGACAAAGCATCTACAGCAAAACATTCCCAATTCCAAGAAACTAAGATTTTTTCTTAAAGATGTGCCTTTCCTTGATAACCTCTTAACTTTTGTGTTTGAGATGGAGATGCCTCGATAACAAAATGGATTTCGTTCCTGTCGTCTTATAAAAGTCCCATCGAGTGCGATCGCTGCTTCACAGATGTTATTCATAGACGTGTCGTGTGCTAGGTAGTAGGTACGTACTCGGATGACTTCACAATTTTGATGATTAATTCTAAAATTATAATGCGCAGACTATTTTAGTGCACAGTACTGTTTACTTTCCTAATCACAGGCCGCGCAATAAATAGACGCAGTGAGGCTCGCGTTTAAATATATCTCGGCCTACTTTCTAAACAATCACAAGAAATGGGTCTTGGGGTTGTTCGTAACTCGCCGGCCACGGCCCGGTCCGGCCCTAGCTTCAATTTATAGTTACCGCACAACTAACAACCCGCAGAGTCTAGCCATTAAGGTAGCTTTAACCTTAAACTACCCTCGAACAAAAGTTTAAGCCGGTACAGATTACGCTGACCCTAGTCCAAACTACTAAAAATTAAAGCGGCAGCACTGAAGGTGCGTGTGGTCGTAAACTTTAAATTGACCAAGAGTCATTGTGGTCTGGAAAATACACCAATGTTCTCGGACAGAAAGGTATAAAGTGCACCATCATATTTCTAACTTCTGTCCTTAATGGGCTTATTGCGATGGACTTTTTACTTGTAATAAAACTCACGTACCTACAAACAAGTGACGAGTAACATCAGAATTGATAAAAGTCCAAGCAGCCAGAAACAACTATCCGGTAACACACAAGTGTGCATTATATTATAACCTCGGAAAAAAAAATCGTAAGCGCCAATGGTAGCTAAACAAGATTTGCAATTTTACAAGGCTTTGAATAAGGTAGTCAAGTTAAACGGTACTCACTAACATTAAAATAAGCTAAAAGCTGGTATGAATCGTATAAACTTCAAAATCGCAGTCTGTGTTTTTATTTCTATAGACTCTAAGTTATTGTACCTATACGTTTTTAAAACAGTAGTACACGACCAAGTATCTCAGGGTATTATACGTTATAGGTACGTATAGTATATTGTGTACAAAATCAATTGACTTAGATTGGTAAGGAGTAAGGACCTACGTGATATATTACCGTCTTTATAAATATCACCGTGTGGTGCCGGGTTAGAATAGCACCTCCCCCTTTCTTCCCGTGGGTGTCGTAAGAATCGACTATGGGAAAGGGTTAGTGTATTGTGGGCGATGGGCTAGCAACCTGTCACAGCTATATCACGTTAACCATCTGGTTACCCTGAATTTGCTAAACGTGGCACTGGATTTTTGAATTCATGTGCTCTGCCTACCCCTCTTGGGAATACAGGCGTGAGAATATGTATGTATGTATGTATGCATAAATATCACGTTTAGGTTCATAATAAGCGTCTAACTAAATGGTATCTAAGTATAGTTTCCTGGTAAATTTCTTTTTCCGTCGAAGCCGATGATTAAAAGCATTGTATATCCGTTTGTCTATTAAATTCTGATAATAATAGTGTGCAACGTAATGCCAATAATTTTGCATAAATTTTGCAGTTTCGCATAGCATCTCAGATTACAGGAATTAAGACTTTGATAATTTTACATCAATGACGTTTAACTTAGCCAAAAACGTTAGTCGATGTGCTCATCGTTAGACGGGGCACTGCATCCAATTGTTTACAGCCTGTCAAGTTCCAAGAAACCGTGTCGCACTGCAACGACTGAGATTGCGACAAACATTTCGAAGCCGGAAACCAGCGGGTTGCCAAATTATTTGTCTCTTATAATTAGACTAACAACAAACGTCTTACTCGATCTTCGGGTTAAGCTCAATTATAACAGCGAATTGGTTAAATAAATGTACCTACGCCAAACACTTAACTCGACTAGTACGTTGTTCCTATCAAAGTATAGTAAATAAAGAGGCGCCAAGGCGATGTTTTCGTCTGTAATAAATAGTCTTAGAAAAAATACCAAGTAGGTATTATGTTGTTTGAGTACGTTGCAGCAATACTTGCAATAGATTTATTGTTTGCAATTGTCAAAAATTCATGAACTACAGCATTCCTATCTGGTTTTACTTGCTACAATATGATTGAAAGAAAAGTACGTTCAAGTGTATCATCTTTATCAGCCATGGTACTTAATTTAAACATCGGTATTTCTGTACCACCAACAGAGTTATACAATTACAGATAAGTCTGTACTCGTAATTTAGACATTTCCCTGAAATACTGTAACATGTTATTAGGTATTGTATCATTGTTTGTGCCCAGGGATTAATTAATTTACAAGGGATCCTTTGCTTGATTATAAGTTTTGACGTAAGTTGTTAATACCAGAACAGTTTGCCTTTCACTTCCCACTGAGATGAAATATCATGGATCAGAAAACGTGCGTCACTGGTATGTTACAGATAGTTCTAGTAGGTAGTATCAGTGCCGCAATGGGCGTGAATGACGTACGAGGTCGCTGCACTAGGTGGGTACGGTATCGGGGGCCAGATAGGTTGCAACCATCTCCTAGGCCCCGAGCCTGCCCAGCCACCGCTGCCAGCGGCTGCCCGCTGCCGCCGCGCTAACTAACGACTTGCGAACGCAAAAGCAACGCGGTCGACGACCGACGCTCGTCGTCTTCTCGTTCCAATTAGTGCTAGGCTACGTACATAGGGTATTTATGACGGGCCCCCGATATGGGCCTCTCGAGCTCGTATACGCAAAAACACTACACACACACGAACAATTATTAGCAATGTGACTTCTAAAATTGCCACTCTCTACCTGAGCGCATGCGCGAAGTCCGCTCCACTTTGTTTTTGCGTTCAATGTCAGTGTATCGGCTAATTTTATCGCGCCTCGCACACGCTACGTAACGATCTTGTTTGATGAGGCCAAAACACGGTTTGTTTTGGTTTCTGTCTACCCAAAATAATTTCAAACATTAATGAATTAAGAATTTAATTTCGATTGCAATTTCAATGTCAACGAATGACAATATCTTCACCGGCATTCCACTATACTTAAGTACTTTGTTTATCTGCAATGTGAAGCATTTTTGAAAACATATTTCCTTGATGGAGCTCTTTTCGATCTTTTGCTAACATTTTTAGGTGACAAATACCTCTAGTTCTCTATAATGTTACGTTTCTATGCACACATATACATCGGACTATCGTTGTCAAACAGTCAACAAGAAAACTGCCAAGAAGTTGGCCTTCGCATGGCAACCCACCTGACTGTGCGTATTTCACATGACGTCGTAATTTAAACGATTAGCCATTAATATTTTACATCGTTAATATTTAAGAATGCAGTCGTAAAAACATTTCAGGCGCTCTTTACATGACCTAGAATTGCTCAATATTACGCTGGGAAAGTTTTATAAGGCTGCGTAAAGTAAATATTAACTCATGAGACGCCGTCGAGACCGAGCGAGAGGTTGAAAAGGAAATTGAAATTCCAACTGTTTGTTATCTAACCAGAAGTGCAGGCTGGTTAGTATCGATCTTGGGAATTAAGTTCTCGTAATGTATCTGGATGAGATATGATCTCTCAACGCCCAGGAAAATTGTACAGTTCGTTGACTTGCTAAGCTCGGACAGTGAAGAGAACAGAGGTGATAACGACAGTAGACCAGCGAGCGAAGTTATATGAGATTGTAGTTTAGACACGGCTACATAATAGTCCTAGATAACTCTTCGTGAGCTACACTAATGAAGCCGTTAGTAACTTAATCTTATAGAAGACACTCTTACGTGTTAGCGTTTACTGTACCACCTGCGTCATCACTGGAATTGTTTTATCAAACAATGGCGCGTTTGCCTATGTCGTCAGCAGAATCTGTTGGAGTGTTTTTGGCATATGGAACGATTTTGGACGCATGACCATGCGCGGATCGTGTTGAGTTATTATGCCTACCGCTCCGACGAATACCAGTTAAGGATTTGAGTGTGGGAACGGAGTCGACATGCGGTCGGGTCGGCGGAGGCAGCGGGCAGTGCGGCCGCGAGGTGAACGCGCCGGCACGCCGGCATCCGCGTCACGATACGACGAACAAACGCTTTTCGTCGCTATTTCCGCAACAAGTGTTGTTTTGCGAGCAGAGGCCCGAGCGGGCGAGCGACGCCTATCCACGCCCGCCGCCCGCCGCGCTTGCGACGCACTTCCATCGATGCCCAATCATTAGTATCTGCTCGTATAATACAATAACAGCCTGTCATTGCTGCGACCATTAATAATAGTTGACCTAATAGTCGAGTATATCAATACATTGCTCTTTTATGCTAAACGTAAATGTATAGCAGGCAAGTACGCCGAAACTCTGCGGTATTAAAGTACGCTTGTTGTAGTTACACGGCAACAGATATGTTTGGTCTTTAGTTAATTTTTGTTGAACTTTCAGTCGTTTACACGTTATTTACTTAACACACTTTCAAATCTAAATAGTGTCCGACCGAACTTTCGGTATCGGCTTAGTTTCTCCTTGGTTTCGGTTTCGGTCTAAATCTAGCCGAAACCAAAAAGGAACGTTTTATACCTATTTGATTGGTATAATGCCGACCATGAACACTTAAATTACCATTTACGGAACATTCAATTTCGGCAGAAATTCGTTTTCGGCTTCCATTGGACCTTCGATCGGGCACCATATCTGAACAGTGCAGAACTATAAAAAGTGTCAAGCAACTTTAGCGGAAGCATCGCGTAGGGCGCACGTCACGCGGCTCGCAAACATGCTGCGCGCACGCAGCGCGTCACCGCCATCATCGCCATTTCAGGACATCGCGCCCGTGGCACATTCACCATGCACTCCTCACCGGAAGAACACTCCGGCCCACCGTACTTCAAAGTGTTTTGCTATCTGTATTTTTGGATGTGTGTTCGTAATTTAGATGAACAGGAGTATTTGAAGATCCGGTCCATGAATATCCGGCTTTTATTTGGGTGACCTATAAAACGAAAATTGGTTTTTCTAGGCCGAACCAATCAAGCGTATGATTTTGTGTATGCACTGTATTTATCACACAAATTTGCCAAATAACAATAATTCGAGAATTCGTGTGTTTGAATGATCGTATCGCATAACTTATTAACGAAAACGCTTGTGAAAGGGAATAAGGAAAAGCGCTAACGCTGAAAAAATATTAACTTCTGGAACAAACAAATCGAAAACTTAATTTAAGTATATGAGATGAGAACCAATAAGTGCTATAGAAGCGGTACGAATACGATGAGATGTAACCCGGGTCGATCTGATTAGACTTGAAACGAACTTTTCTGGTAATCAAACCAGCATTTTATCGGGATAGTATTATCCGTAGTTTCATACAGCTCCATTGAGAAAAACGAAAGTTTTAGCTTGGTTGATGGTAGTATTGTTATTTCTAAAGAAATACCCATATTTTTTATACATTCCGTATACGTATTGAATAGTTTTATTTTATTTGACCTAATGTTTAATAAACTTGACTTGAGTAGGCATGATACAATTTAATATTGAAGGAATTCCATGAAATCAAACGGTAAATGAACTGATATTAGTCATTTTGTTAATAGAAATGTATTCCGTCGTTAATTTACCAATGTAGCTCGCATAACGATCATTTAAAGCGTACCTAATGGGTGTGAATGCCAAGTAATAAGCAGTCGTATTAATATATTACAATTGCATATCAACTTGTCCCACTCACAGCTATAGTAGCATCCTCATCTCTTAGCGACTGCTCGGATGCAGTGCGGATGATCTCACAGACTATAGACTGCGTCACTTAGCTACGTGTAATGGGATTGGCTCAACGTGTTAAACTGATTAAACTCGGAGACGAATACAAATTGATACAGACAGATAACCAACAGCGTGCGAATTAGACCGTCAGGATACTCGAAGTTGGTTTATGGTTTATTCTACCACGCCTACAGATTTATCATTGGATATTGTTTTTCAATTAGGTACACTAGGTACATAATAATTGTATTGTGAACTAATGTTGCGAAAAAAATCAGAGGGAAATGACCCTATACTTTTAAGGAGACCCTACTATTTAAACGTGAAAATATTCGCAATAGGTTACTGCTTATTAGCATTCACTCCGTATCGAGGTTACTTTTCGCTCAGTCATGCTCGTACGTTATTTTGAATTACTCGAATACTCTACGAGACAGAGGTAAGTTCAGAAACCGGTTGACGGTTTGCGTTGCGAGTGCCGGCGGCTTGCAATCGCACCGGCCGCGGCGTGCATTCCGAGCGCATTCCGCGCCCGGCCCGGCGAACGACCTACCGGCGGCCTCGCGCCTCCGCGAATATGCGACACTGCACTTCCTAACTGCACCAGTGTTGCCAATTTATCGACTTTCGAAGTCTAAGCGACAAAAAAAATTATCGCTAAAAATGATATCATTAAAAGTTAGGCATTGTACGTTAATGCGTCGATACGTATTTTAATTATAATCTATGTAAAAAGGTACTTATCACGACATTTTTTTGTTTTTTTTTTCACCTATTCTAATGTTTCACAGCGCCAGCGACCTCTGACACCTCTCCGAGACAGTTTTAGCGACTTATGATTTTGAGTGTAGCAACTCGAACTTCTAAAAGTTGGCAACACTAAACGGGACTATCTTGCAGTCATGCTTCGGGCAATTACATGCTACGCTCTTCTGTCTGGCGCTTACTTGTGTGGCGTGCTTTCACGGTTTCAGGACAGGAATAGTTATACGAGTGGCTTCATACTTCAAGACAACGTTTACTAGTTTCCACTTATTATTACGATTACCGATTATGAGTTAATTATTTTACCGGACAAATATTATGTTAAGTAATTAATAATAACGTCAGAACCGATTCTGTTTGTGTTTGCATTGAATTAAAACGGTCTCACTACACCCGACTGTATTAAAACATTTCACATCTAAATTAATGCAACATTACAGTCAAAGGCAAAGGTATCCACACGACCAAGTTGCAAAAAATACGTCAAGCTTCTTTAACGTTGAGTTAATTTTTGAGGCGGACATATTTTTGTCACTTTGGCCTCGGCGATATCGTCGTCTTTGACTGTACTTGTACCACACCAGTGAAAACAGACAGATGCGCGGTAATGGAAGTTGGATATCACGCGAATGTAATGCGCAATAAAGTGGTCTAGGAATGCCGCATGAGGGGGGGTTCGTCTCGAGCGAAGGCCTCGCAAGGAGACCCCCTCTGCCGCGGGTCGACGACCGGCAGGTTTGCGACCATGAAGTCCGACGGATCCCTTTCGCCGAGGTACTCGCTTGATTTAAAACGCAACGGTCGCCGGTCCACATCCAGCGGTGGAGCTGAACTGGTCGTTAATGAGTCACTGGCTGGATGTAAACAACGCGCGTCCTCCGAGGCCGCCGCGCAAATAAACGTGCCTCACATGGGTGTACCGGCGCTCCGCCACCGCCCTCGGCTCCGCATCCGCTCGAGTAAACAACCTCGGCCCTACTCCGAATTATCAACACGTACTTACCGACTTACTGGCAATCGGTACTGTTTATTTGTCATCGTAGAGGAAAAAATATTTCATAGTATCCGGCCGTGTGGTTAGTATAGCTACGTCGTTATTTCGGTTGTAGGTAATGAAGTGTTGTAAACTTTAAGCTGTAAATATGCTTGATTGACATACAGCCAAGAAAAAATATCAATAAATTGGGACTAAAGGAAAAAATAAGTTCTAATTAAGATACAGGTTGGTGTAACAGGTAGGTACATACTTATTCGGCTAGGTAGTATCACAAAGTACACAATCAGCACACTGATCGTTGCAAGACCAATGCAATTTTAGAATAATCCCTTTAATTAGACGTCGGAAGAAAATCATAATATCACGTAAATACGTACCGGCGTTAGTTTCTACCACGTTCTACAATGAGTTATGCTTCAAGCATAGTGCACCTTTCAAGCTCTTAAACGTCTCAAAATGATCTAATATGTAATTAACTGTGTTATAAGTATTCCGTTTATTTCTAAAGATTGGTGATATATTGGTGTATAGGTACTCGTACATACTCATCTAATCTATGCTTTACTAATCCTGGACCCTCTCCATATCGGGTTGCTCGTGTGTCGTGTATAGTTACGCTAAGTTATGAATCGGGATCCGAGAGGCACAGAAAACAGAGAGGGGTATTTAATCTCAAACTCAAGAATCAAGGCATTTAATATTATTACAGCGCCTTCCGCGTTCATGAACCCGTGTTGGCGTTTCGGCATTCGAAGCGGGGTCCACCTACACGTATCTCTTCGGGGAACTAACACTTTTATTGCTTCATAAAACGCTGTTTTGTAAATATTTACCTGTTTAAATTCAGTTGTGCGGTTAAAAGTAAAAGTAAGTGTATAAAATACCATCTGACCGGTCAGAAAATAAACGATCATTGTTCTCAATTGCTCCGAGTTCGCTTGTGAAGAGTGTACTTCATATGTCATAGTTATTGTTCTGATTATTAATAAGTTATTGGTCCATGCGGGCCTTCCTTGCGCGGTCAGTATCCGGATAATGGCTGGTATTTCGATATGTCTTTATTGTGGTCGGAGGTAGAATTCGGTCGGATTAGGCTGCTATTACCGCGCCATCTGCCGGGTCGCGTAAATAAATAGTGTCTACGGTGTTGGTGATTTCTCAGGCCGGTCACGCGCGGGGCTCCGGCTCGCCGCGGCGTCGCACCACTTTTATTACATTCCCCGAATAAATGTCCTTAACGGAAAGCCTCCTTCCTCGTTACATAACTTTGCGCGATACATATTGGTGCTGCAGTCTCTTATAACGTAGGTATATATGTAACGTACCTACGTCGCCTACGTTGCTTAGAACGTGCTCCTAAAATAATAGCTTTGCAGTTTGCTCTGTTGAGTGTATTAAGTTTGATATTTGGTTCACTCCACTTGTCTATCAATGACAGATAATAGGATTAAATATACACACGAATTGGGAACCTTTTTAAAGTCTGCTAAAAATATCGGTTAATGCTTATGTAACTTTTCCCGTGTGGTGCCGGGTTAGAATAGCACCTCCCCCTTTCTTCCCGTGGGTGGTGTAAGAGTCGACTCTGGGAAAGGGTTAGGTTAGTGTATTGTGGGCGATGGGCTAGCAACCTGTTACCGCAATATCACGTTTAACCATCTGATTACCCTGAATTTGTTAAACGTGGCACTGGATTTTTGAATTCATGTGCTCTGCCTACCCCTCATGGGAATACAGGCGTGAGAATATGTATGTATGTAACTTTTCAAAGCCCGGCTTCTCGAAAATGCGCTCTATTCATTTTTCAAAATATCAGCCACAACCAACAGCTAATCTTGACAAATTGGACAACAGCCCGTAAGCATAGCAATAGTGTCTTTATGCCGTGGTATAGCGACATTCGCGATTGCGAGTGCAAGCCGCCGCGGCCGCCCCTCATTGTGCAGCCCTACCGTGACCCGAATCTCGATCGGCTGCCCCCTATTTACTATCGGATTACCATTACCAACGTTGTGATACAATAAAACTTCGAATTAGAAATATTAAAACTCATGTCTGCCTCACGTCATAGTAAAAATATTCAGCGACGTAGTTGGGCATCCTCTTTCAATTCCACGGAGATCCTTGGAAACGTGCAAGGCAAATTTTATAAGCAACCTTTTTTGGTATACGGCCCACGTAACATACGCATGATTTTTACCATATTTCCAGTGGTTGTACATGACGCCTATAGTGCAGGAATGATAAATTAATTGATGTTTGTATAATTACAGAAATAACTCGAGTACCTTACTTGTTTTTTACTCGGAATGTAAGGGCAACTAACCAAAGTTTTGATTAGCATACAAGTTTTCGTTTAATATCTGAGAATGAAAAGGGTTCAATGAATTAGATAGTGGAATAGTTCATTAACAAAACGAACTCCAGCAACTAAATCGGTTTGAGCGTCTTTCGTTTACTCTATTCGTATGTGATATTAAATATAAGGTGAATTTTGGCCTTTCCGCTTTAAATAGCCGTAGCAGCTTATTTAAAACCATCACGTTACAGATAAGTCACAATATCGAACAATTTTTATATGTTGGCTACACGGTAGCGACGAGGCACTAATGTAGGGTATCACCCGAAGCGAAGACCGTGGAATTTTCCACGCCCTTAGCGTTCTTTCCACCGATTGTTAGTTTATCATTTGCGGACTCTTGACCGTGTCCATTCACCGTTATCGAGGGAATATTTAATATTAGGTGTTTACGTTTCATGTTGGTTTGTTATTGTCATGCTTAAAATGTAACATTTTCTAGAACCACTGGATTTGTTGCGATCGTTTATTTCGATAGTTTCACTTCACTATAGGTATGATTACACGAATAGTAACTATTTAAGTATCGTAAGCAGAAGCGTGTCGTTTATTTGGTAGGTACATTTCCATAGATTTTACCGTTTGGTGGCCATTTAGCATCTGACAATATTCATGAGTTTAACTCGCCCTGCCTTAAGTTGAACGGTAATTTATTCTTTCAGAATAGAACAATATTTATACCTCCAGAGGGAGTTCTTTCTCTTTCTCTCATCTCTACCAATTTTGCTGACGAGAATTGTGGCTGTATTAGAATAATAGTCGGGTATTTCACGGTTCTTCGATGCATAATATTGGCTTGTAGAGTTTCAACTTTCAACAATCGTCCAAATGAAATCACTACGTATTATTATAAAACAAAATTCCCTACAGAGTTTGCTTGTACGTCAGAACGCTATGAAATCAGAAACCAGTGAAAATATTTTGATGCATATTTCACCGTCATATCCATGTGTCTAGAATTCTAGATAATCTTTCCAGCGAGGTTTTCGTGTAAGTTATGTAGATGACATGTTAATAAGATTCACAAATGTCGGAGAATAACCTGAACGAAGCTGGGCCGTTTTTCTTGTCTAATTATTTATATGTACAAATATTTTAGGGAGGCAAGATGTAAATTAAACCAAGTCAGGTTTTTTTAACGTAGGTACTTTACTATGAGGCTTTGGATATAAGCCTGATAAGAAAATAATGTGTAAAATGAAGCATTATGTAATTGATTTTTATTATTATATGACGTGCATTTCTTAACTGGGTCCTGTAACACAGGGTTTCCTAGCTCAGGACTCAGGGCCATGATGCGATTGTCTTATTATTTTGCACAAATAAATATTTTTCATTTTTCATTTTCATTGTTTTCAGTGGGACGTCAGAAAAAAATAACTTTTATAAAACTCTGCGTTCTCGACTGACAAATGTTTTGATGCGAGATCTTCCTGTGTAAATGATTAACGAAGCTCAGCTACGGAAGTGGGCGAGTCATCGTCCCCGGATCTGAGCCTATTATTTGTTATTATATCTGTATTTACGTACACATCTACTTAGCTATTTACACGACTACGACAATATATTTCTAAGAACGATGGAAGAAGTTAAACTCAGTGTGTTCATTTGTGTAGGATTGTAGATCGTTCGAACAAACAATTATTTTAGCTCAGTGTAAACATAAGTAATATGTTGACGGCAAGGGATTTATTTATCTTGTAACTTAATACCGGTTTGTTTGTCCGGGTAGCTGGTGAAAGGAGAAATATTTACATCGTCTGTTTCCATTAAGCCGAAATCAGATTGCAATCCCATCAGAGCGGGGAACGGTGGCGACAGAAGCGCCGCAGGGCCCATAAATACTGTTTACGACCGTTTTATCGACAGTCAATTATCAAAATGGACACAACATAACAGACTGTTCGTAAACATGACGCACGCACGTGAGCCCTGCCGTGCCCTGGCCTGCGCGGCCGCCGCCGCCCGCCTGCTTCATCTTTACTGCTACCCGTCCATTCTCTTTATGAATTATGAAGTACTTAGGTACCCTTACCTACATAAAGCCTTAAATTTTACTCTAATGAGTTAATAAACCTACCATTTTAAAAAGGTATTTATCTACCTTAGCAGAGGCAATAACGTAACGAACGAATTAGTTAGTCCTTTTTTGTTTTATTCTGTTAAAAAACGTTAAAACCTCCATAAAACTGGTCGCTCGACTCGGGTGAACCGACACCTAACTCGTAAATTGTATGCATTATTTTGAGAATATGCTAATTCCACCCAGAGCCGTCTTTATAATTAGCCAATGGCGTATTTAAACGAGTTGAACATCCGTTCATGGGTTTAGGTAAAAGAATTCGCATTGTTGTAACGATGTGAATGAACAGTGACAGCGACAATACGCGCGCTGCGGCCGCGCCGCCGCACCATGTGAGGCGGCCATTGATACGAGTATCTTCCTTCATTCAGGCACCGGAAACATAAATCAGCGTAGCGCGACGCATCGGCCTTCAAGGCGGTTACGCGACCCGGGATTATCGCGGAATACGAATCTATCCCTTACTCTATTGTTAAGTGTTGTTTGAAGCAGCGATTGGAGCTTGGATTACGATAAGACCATTTCGAATCCTGCCGAAATTTCTGACAGCTTGAGATATAGATCGTTCCCATTTTCACTGCAGTTTATACTCACGAGTGTCTGCAATTTAATCAGCCTGTATCATATATCTCGTGGACGATTTGTGCCAGAATGCGGCTCTATTAAAATGCATCTAGCCAGGTATCTCGGAGAGTTGTCGATTCGGATGTTATACTTGTCCGGCCCGAATGTTCAGCTAAGCGCAAAATTGTTTTGCTTATGCATCCTCATGTTAATACCTACCTATTTCAAATTTCATGCTTTTGTTCATGTCAGCACACACTGCAAAATGTGGCTATAATCTTTTTTTGTTCCGTAGACAAAACTGACAGTTCACAGTCGAGATAATTCAATAATAATGCTGATTGAACTAGTTCAATGAACTTCATTAAAAAAAAACATTGGTTTTAAATAAAAATAATAGCCGGAAAACTATCAATTTAGCCAATAGAATAAAAAATAGACTCTAGATGTAGGCTCTTAACGTTGTATTAGAATTTTATCTCACAACACCATTTATCGAAACATGTATTAACCACGTGTTCAATCATGTTAAAGCACCTAGCACATTACCTGCACCTAGAACTAAAGCCAATTTCCCGCGAACGTGACATCACGACGCTCGACCGTCAACGTCATTGATATTGCGAGAACGTAACATTCACAATTACTAGACAAGCGGTTCTAGATGCAGTGAAAGTGCAGTGAGTCACGCGCCACGTCGGAAATAGAGCTGCCGCTGCGCCGGCGCCGACGGCGCGCTGCGGCCCATTTCACGGGGCTACGTTTCAATACCAAAGTCTATTTATTAATTTAAGTTTTTTTTTTCATTACTTATTTTGATTAATGGCAATTAAAACTCGATTTTTATTAATGCTCTTTAGAAAATCGTTCGAAATATAAACACCAAAATTTAACACGTTCGACGCCAGTGACACAACACAACGTCTACTGTGTCAAAAAACTCAATGAAACGCTGCCGGCGTCGAACGTGTTAAGTGGATTGTGTGTTTTTCTGTTATTTTTGTTAAGAAAATCGGTCCAGTCGAATGCGCGTGAACACGTAACGTAACATACGCACAAACACATATTTACAAACTTTCACCTTTATAATAAGTTAATTAATTACGTTGCTTCTGAACAATGCGAAGAAAAATCAATAAAAAGTGATTCTTTATTCGATCGTAGGTTTATCACTGTTTTAAGATTACTTATGTACTATGAAAAACATAAACATGTTCCAGGATAAAATTGCTGATTATACCTAACAAAAATGTGGGCGGAGTAAACAAGGAAAATCATTGCAAACACAACATTGCGACACGTTTTCTATACCGCACAAAATGTAGAGTTCGCAACGTTATATTATATCTCTGAAATCGTAAGCATTATTTGTAGAAAAATGATAAACAACACGTGTGAAATAGATAGTGGCCTAGTTGTAAAGGGAAACAGAAAAATAACTTCATCGTATCATATCAGCCTTCATAGGTACTAGTTCTATCTACAATTACAATAACACGTTACACGCGCGGTACTCGAGTTTCTAACGTCATATTTTCTGAGAAAAATATTGAGTAAACAGTAGGTACGAGTCGTAAAATGTGTTGAGGATGCAATAACATTCGGCGCTCTCGCGTAAATGTGAGCGTATGCGGGGAGAATGCACCGACGCGATGTGCATCGCTGCAGTTTACGCCGCGGTGTGTGGCGTGTGACGCAACCTGTTTACGCTGCCCGCCGGCGCCCGCGCGGCCCGACCTCAATCACACTCATTTTACGAAATTATCGTAAACGTAAAAGCGCGCGGAATCCAACCACCCCGTACTGCGAGAACCAATGCACGCAATGCAATTCACAAACGTGCAAGCTCGCTCGCTCTCTCACGAGCCCATGCCGAGCGAGACTCATAAAACTATTAGTGTTATTTTATTACTTACAGTCCTCAAGGGCCTCAAGTGGGTTGCTTTAACATAACACGTTTAAACAGAAATCGTGTTATCAAGCAGTTAATTTTACTCTTTTCGTAATCCAAGATGTCTTTATATTTACTCTCTCTAGTTCCACCGACGATATTAAAGCGAAGTTTGTGGTTTGGCGGCTACGAGTTTAAAAGCACACTGAAGTGCATAGGATTGTTCGGCAAAGCGACGCGGTGCGCGGTTTTCTCTGTGCTGTGGTATCGTGGTAGGGGGGCGCGAGGGGTGGGGGGGCTGGAGGTTGTAGTAGCGGCGTAGTAAGCACAGCGCGTTCAATATAAGTATTTTGTTAGTAAATGTAGATAGTGCTGTCATGTTGCTGTAGTTCTTGAATGAGCCTTTTGTCGATGTCGACATTAAACAATTTGTTACTGAAATACCTAATAGGTAGCTTCCAATTATGAAGAATGTCTAGTGGGCAAATATAATGTACGCAAAAGAAACAAACACTCCTCGCAAGCAAAGTGGCGTGCAAAATACAATAGGTACATAAACATTACGTGAATTACAACGCTTTACGCTCCTTTATACCTTTAAGGTGTGTAAGAGTATTTCAATTGAATTTAAATACTGTAACGTTTATTAAAATTCCGACTTCGTTTTATAAATATAATCTTGGGTTCTGCAATAAATTCGAGTTTTCATTGTTAGTGGCTTTATCGCTTTATGCAACTCCCTGATGACGTAAACCTGATGCGGCTTGTGTGTATGTATGAATGAATGGCATGCACTTGTAGTTGAATTGAACTGAATGGGATTCGTGCTATTAGAATGACGTACAATCCAGCGTAACGTACTCATGAACATATCTAACATGTGTAACAATAACAATATTATTAATAAATTTTACTTTGGTTAGGTATTTATGTATGCACGTGCTCGAAAGGCTCATTTATTGTTGTTTATCGACGATATGAACGATAAACGGTCATCAATCGACATCACTAGTCAATACAGGAGTACAATAACATTCCAAAGTCTATAAATAACCAGTGGGCCGAAGGCTCGCGGGGCGCGGTGCGGGGCGCGGCTATGCGGCAGAGTTCATTTGCATTGCATCGTAGGCAATGCACCGAGTGGACTCCCCCGCCCCGCCGTGCTTGCTTGGAGCCCTCCCCGCACACCCCGCCACTGTTTATCACTCGAACTCACTATAGAGTTACTACAGCTAAGCGGCGAGAAGGAGATGCACTTATCTGCATCGTGTAGCGTTGTCTCCGCACGGCACTTCACGATGCCGACGCCGGAGAATATCGCTGCAGCGTCGAGATCGGGTTTGATAATCCCGCTCTTACTATTTACTCTCATGTTTACTATCTTGTCATTAATAACTTACTATTTACGTTCATTGTTATCATCTGTTCGATCGAATGTTTGATTTCTAATTTCCCCATTGAATTTGTGTCTTACGTCTAACTAGAACGAGTTCTCGTTCTTATAAATTACGTAACCTGTCAGCCTGTCGTTCTGTATTACTTAATCGACCATTGTGAATTGTTTTCTCATGAAAAAGAAGATTATTATTCTGTCGGCAAATGATGTATATCAATGGTCATGCAAGCGAGCTCAGAGCTTCAGCTCGTCCTGCCATTTGTTTGTTTACGTTGCAAACGCCATTTTGTCGGGCGGCGGCGTGGTTTCCCGCGCATGCGTGATGCGCCGTGCTGCGTAGCCCGATGTCATCAGGATCCGGAACTACGCAGTTATATGACCTTGCATCCCGTTTCATGTCTTCGGCCCCGTAATGGATATTTATAACTCATAACAACGCCTAATAACGCTGATATGGGTAACGTGACCCTAGTCATTCTCATGCCTTACACGCTTTCACGCCTTTATTACACGTTTTACATGGTTTAGGAGGTTGCTTTCCAGATGTAATAAGATATAAATTTTCATATATCGAGGAAATATGATCCTGATTAACATTTATTGCCTAATGATAGACTTCTTTTATTATAGGTAGAGATGACACTAAGAGAACACGAAAGAAACTAGGCGTGCGTGTTTCAGACTAGGTAATAGCGCAGGTAATTTAATTAGGTAGGTATGTAGTAAAATTCTTGAACTTATAACGATTCTTAATCATTGATGAGCAGTTGAAAGTACATAGTACAATAACCAGCATAAATTGAATTCTGGGAATTAAGGTTGTAAATGTAAACTAAAAGCACTAGATGGGCGACATTTTTTTAGCATATTGCTTGGTTTCTCGTAATTGCGACTTCATCGTGATCGCCACTTTAGGATTAATCACAAAGGATTTTAGACTGTTGAAATGATTATTTTTACGAAAAGTATCAAAAACTAATTGCGCCTGCCTGGTGTTCCGAAGATTCCCTCGACATGGGCTGTGCTTGATTGTTAGTGCTACATGGCCAAAACAAACACGTAGGCATTGAGTTTAATTACCACCGCTTGAGGTATAACACAGATTACGCGACGTACCTAGTTGAAAAACGAAATGTACTTGGTCTTGTTGTCAATTTCGCGGAAATTGTACGCGCCCACCTAAGTTATGCATAGAAAGTTTATTATTATTAATAAAAGAAATATACGCTACCCACACGCATCCAAATATTCAGAAGCACAAAGTAATGTTTCCAAACATAATATCAAGAAAAACGTACCCACGGAAGGTTGCTGATTATCCCACGCGCTTCGCAAGTGACTCAAAGCCGAATTCTAATAATACCTCTAAGGCTTGCGCTTTCGAACTTCGCCGTTTAGTCATCCCAATTTCGCGTGGGTTCTTAACTGCGTTGTCTTGCAATTGCGAAACAGTCGCGAACCTAATTAAATTAGTTAAGTACAATAAGAGATGTGCCCTATGTGGTCCCCGCCTGCAGCGTTCATTACCCTGAGCAGTGGGAGGCCATTAGTAACAAATAACAGCCTCGTTCGCAAAAACAATAACAAATTAATCACTCCTAATTGAGGAATGTGGTGACGAGTGAGATAGCGCGACAACTGAACATCGCTCATGGGAATGTTCTAGGTCCTCTTATAGAATTAAGTTATTAAAAACAACAATTGGATTAACCCCTTTGCCGTTCTAGAAGCGGATTAATTATACAGTTAAACAAAGAAAGAAACCGATGCCGCCTTTTCATTAGATAATTGTTATTGCCTTCAGATGACTGTAAACAATTCAGGGGCGTAGCTACCGCCGTATCTGCCGTATCAATTATACGGGGCCCCCAGGCTAAGGGGGCCCC